>RJWT010000501.1:0-66027 GCA_004365215.1 Cuniculus paca
ACACGAGCCCCACTCCGTCACCGTCGCAACGCTTCCATTATCTTACCAAGAACCCAGGGCTGCAAATGGTCCTTGGGAGGCGCGACCTGCTTAAAGGAAGGGGACCAGGCTTCTTTGCTTATTAGTGTGTTAAAGAGAGACCACTTGCCAAGATGTCAATGAGGTGGTGACAATATAAAAAAATAGAGAGACAGAGAGACAGAGAGAGACAGAGAGAGACAGAGAGAGACAGAGAGAAAAGGGAGGAGGGGGAGAGAGAGAGAGCTCCAACCTTTCTCGTAATTTCCCCCTTAGCGGTAGAAGGGAAGCCAACATCACCGGCTTGGAGAGCAGCGAGAGCGTATCTCCAGCTTCCGAGCCATTACTTCAGCGTCCTTCTCTGCAGACTCCCCCGCGCTTCTGCCTTGACCCGCCGGCGCAGCGGCCTCGACGTGCGCCCAAGGACGCGCCGGGCAGCCGGGCCGCCGGGCCGCCGGCCGGAGCGGAGCCTCCGCGCACGGGAACTCGGGGCGGGCCGGCGGCGCGCGGGCGCGAGTCTGCGTGCTGGGGCGGCCGCGCCCCCGCCGCGCCCCCGCCCGAGAGGCCGCGCTCCCCCGCGGGCCGGAGGAGGAGCGCTCGGCCCGCACCGCCGCTCGGCGCCCCGCTCCCGCAGGCGCCTCCCCGCGTCCCTCCCCTGCGCTCCTCGGCTCGCGTCTCCCTCGCCACCAGCAGTCGCCGCTCGCAGCCGCTCCGCGTCTCCGTCTCCACAACACGGCCGCCGCGCGGGAGCAGGATTATTCAGTAACGTAGCTCCACTGCGCGCCCCGCGAGCGGCGGACGGCGCCGACCGGCGGGAAGAGGACGGAGGACGCGCGGGGCCGCAAGGACGCCCGCGCCCCGCAGACGCACAGCGCCCCGGAGCCGGAGCAGCCTGGCGCGCGGCGCGGAGCCCTCAGGTAGGAACGCCGGTGTCCCCGCGCCACCGGCCTGGCCGCCAACGCCTCCAGGTGACCGCGCCGCGCCCGAGCGGCCCCCGCCCAGGCCCGGCCTCGCCGCCCCGGCCCGCGCTCCCCGCGCGGCGCGGCCACTGGCCCGGGCGAGAGTTGGCGCGGGTGGGCCTCTGGCGTCCGCAGGTGGGGCCGGGTGCGGGCGGGAGCCGGGCGCTGGGGGGCGCCGCAGCCCGGGCCGGGACCGCCTCTGCCCTGCCTGCGCGTCCTCGCCGCGGCTGCCCGGACCGGGCGATGCCCTGCCCGGCGGTGGGGGCACGCTGGCGACTTGGGAGTGAACAAATTGCTTTGTGGCGGCGCGTCAGGGGCTCCGGGAGTGTGCGTGTGCGTGTGTCCCTTCGTGGGTGATCGCACTCCGCACTGCTCCACGCGTTGATTCACCTGAGCAGAAAGTGAGCCCTGAACTGAAAGGGCAGGTGTCCCAGGCCCCCCTGGGTGGCCTCGGGTCCCAGCCAGGGTCAGGGTGCGGGGGTGACAGGGATTTGTGAAGGGTGCCCCCTCTGCGCGTGCAGGCGGAGGCTTGCTGGTGGAGGAGGAGGCATGCAGAGTGAGAAGAAAGGGTGTTTATGGCAGAGTTGTGAAATTTCTCGGGGATTTCCTCCAGTGTATCCTGAGCCTTTCGCGCTTTCTCCTTCCTCTGCCTCAGAATTAGAAGCGAATTTGCTTTTTTCCTCCTTCCCATGGGACGGATAACACAAAATGAAGAAGTGAGGAAAATCACTCCTGTTTACAGGTATAGAAAATGATGGCTGTTAGGAGTCCCAGATGTCTTATTCTGAAATGTTTTTGAATGTCCTTGTTCTCTCCTTGCTGTTTCAGGCCTCAGTAAGACCCCTGCACAGAATTACCTGTTTAGTGTCAACAAACAGCTCACCTTTCGGAAGTCTTCGCAGTTGAATAGTTTCTGAAATGTAACGCACATATTCCATTCACCCATTGGCCTCTCCCCGCAAAGCTATGAATTATAATGTACACACGTTTTACATAAATCTGACTTAAGTAAGATCCTGGGGGAGGACTGAGCAGCAGGTCCGTAAGAGAGTCAATACCCGTTTGTACTGAGTCTTTAAAAACTAGTTTTTAAGAGAAGACTTAGAGTAACTGCTAATCAGAGCTACTGCATAATTAGTTTTGGCTTTGCTTTCTGTTTGCTTTATGACAAGTGCAAATTCTGCACGTGACTGGACGCTTACAGAGGACTTGGAACAGTGCGTGGTAGACTGCTTTAGCAAATTTATGTTTGTCCTTAAAAGTAGCAACCTATGCTTTTATAGAATTGCTGACTGGATTGTGATGTTAGGACAGTGCCCTTCATTTAATTTTAGGCCGAGATATTTCTAAGTGCTTGCCAAACACAATGTTTTTATAAAACTCCGTATCGTAATCACTTCTTCAAACATTTCACAAAGAAAGAACTAAACGGGTCAACCTATTGTTCGAGTGATTTCTCTTCATTTGATTAAATAAAGAATTTAATAAAAATTCGGTTAAAGAAAACTTAGTTTTCCTCCCAACATGAAGGTAGTTTTCTTTAAATATTTGGTATCTTGATTTGTGTAGGTTCCTGTTAGTTGAAGATACATTTTAACACTGAAGCATTTACAATTTTGTGTAGTAGTTTAGAACATGGATGGAAAACCCTATTTTGTCGGTGCGTACTTTATTCCAAACCATTGGCGCATAGAGATAACTGGGAATGTAGTGTAATTGATGAATTGTATTACTGTAATCATTGAAAGTCATATTTATGAATATTTTGTTCTTTGACACTGTCAGGGAATCAGCAACTGCTTTTTATAAATCTTAAAAGTTATTATTTATACCACCAAATGTTAATTCACATCACACTCATGAAGTATAAAAATGAAACATTTGTTGTGTTTTTACAGAAAATTATTCAACTTTTTATTGAGCTTCATTACTCATTATAATACTCATTTGAAAGGGCCTGTCATGTCCATGGTACTGTCAGGGCATCGTGGAGGAATTCAAGGACTTCTTGTTCCCTGTCCATTGGGAACTATGGTCCAGTTTAGAGAAATCTGATGCTCATGCTTGAACATAGAGTTAACAGCTCATGACAATAAGATGAGGACTACAGGAGCTCAGAGCGAGAGAATAACATGTCATACTGGGTTTTGTCTGAAAAGGCTTCAAAGAGTAGGTCAGACTTGCTTGTTTGGTCTTGATCTTAAAGAATCAGTAGGATTAGTAGGCTGTGGGTGAGAAGAAATTTAAGGTCCAAGATAAAAGTCCCTTGGAATTACAGAAAAAAAAAAAACATAAGGGAGGATATTTGTTTTAAAATAAATTTAGATATTAGTAGATACTCTTGCACAAAGTGCAGGCTAGCTGTGTTTTTGATGTACGACATTGTATAAATTCAAAGCCTGGAGTTCATTGTCAATATTCCTGCACCTGAGTAGACAAATCTTTATATTGCCTATTAGTAAGCAATGCATAATTGTACTACTACAATAGAGTACTTGTAGAGAAAACCACTTTTAAATAGTTAACTATGTCTACCTCACACTAAAGTGATGAGTTGTGTATTAATTGCAAGGTTGTGTTCATACAACCTCTTCATATTGGAGTGTTCTGAGTACTTCCTTAACCAAACCTCCTTAGGTTAGCTCCAGAAATGCATGATAATGTGTAAAAAGACAGTATTTATGAGCATTCATTGAATGCTTAACAGGTTACTGTCTTAAAAATGTGTTACCCAGTGAGTAACATTTTTCTGTATTTTTATTTTAAAGTTGCTAGATTTATTAGATCTATCGTATTAGCTTTTATTTAAAGTTATTATGTGCATCCACAAAATAGTCCACCTATCCTTACATTATATGACATGAATACAGAGCTATGATACTTGGTTTGTGAGAATTTTTCTAGAATCGTAGCAACAATTTTAAAGATCTTTTGGCGGTCTTCTGGGAATTCATAACAGGAGCGTGACCTGTCTATATTCTAAACAGAGTCATTTTTCTTTGTGTATGTACTTGCTGTTTTTAGACAAACACAAAACTGTTTAAAGTACATTTTTTACATTTTAGAGCACAAAGGGAAATACCAGAACTGACTTTGATCCTATCTATTCAACATGACAGCCCAGAGAATGTTTTGATGGCAGTACAGAAATTGTATGAACATTGGATATGACTTTCAATAGCAAAATGGAATTACCTTCAGATTAGTTGAATTAAAAGATTTTCACATGTTTTGTTGACAGCACATAGATAAAAGCTATTACAAAAGTGAAAGCCTCTTAAATCACTGATTTCATATACATGCAAGAATAGAATGCTTTCTAACATAGCCAAAATGTGAACCAGTGTATGTGTTAACTGGTCCCTTTTGAGTTTGGATTTGGGTGATGTGTCACAGGTGTATCATTTCAATACTATAATCTTGCCTGCTGTATAACTGACCTTTTCTCCATGATTTTCTTATTGGATAGTGACAAAATCTGCTATACATGGGGAGCATAGGCTTCTGTCAGCAGTGTTATCATCACTATGCAAGGGTGTCAGCTAACAATAAAGCTTGAAGTCTGGGGTGGGGGCAGCAGTGGGAAAAGATGAGAAGATTGAGAAAAAAACACTGTAACAAAAGAAACATATTTCACTGTGAGACTTAACATAAATACAAAAATGTTTAGCTGACCATCCTAAACTGCAATGGACATGATACCAACCCAGCCTTATCAGTCTCCTTTTGAGCAATCATATTGCATTTTAACTGTGTCTATAGGGGCTAAATTAAAAGAAAAAAAAAGATAGTGGTGGGAAATGCTTCTAAGAGCCTTCAGTAGTATATTAAAAATTGTTTAAAGATTTCTGCTTAAATAATTGACAAAGAAGTTGGTCAGCCAGATTCCTTATGACATGATATTTGATTTTGTATTATTTACATTGAATGCACAATTTTTAAAATTTAATTAAAATGATTAAATTTTTTGAATTGGTTCTGATCATAAATAAAACCCAAAGGTCTTTTATAAAGAAATATATTATTATCTAATATCTAACTTCTAACACAGAACAGTTGTTTTCAAAGTATGTTCCCTGAGTAGCAACAGTAACACCTGTTAATTTAAAATGGACCTGAAGCTCCAGCACAGAGTACTAGGTCAATCAGAAACTCTTTTTAGGGTCTCCCATGTGGTTCTTATATACTTTAAAGTTTGAAGGATGCTTGTGTAATGTAGAATGAAATGCAAGGTTGTGTCTTCTCTGTGTTTTGTATTTAAATACGTTTCTGATCTGGTAGTAAACTTAGATTTAATCATTTAGTCTTGGAAAATATGCTTTCATCAAGAGATTTTCATCTTTACCATATTTCTTGACAAAGTTTTAAGTGAGTTTCCTTGAAGGCTGGATGCTTGCCTATGGAACTGGTCTGCCAGCAGACTCCTGAAAATACAACCCGTTTCTCAGATCTGTAAACATTGCCAGCTTAGATGTATGCTTCAGTTCAAGTCTCATTCTTGGTCTTTCATGATGCCAGACATTTATGGCATGTTGCCATGGCCCCAGATGCTCACACTGGTTGGACTTCTTGGAAGTATTTATAGCTGGGTCTTTGTAGTGTTTTTCAGGCTACAGTGCAAATTTATGGCCAACACCAGCCTGGTTCATTTCTCTGAATAAAACCTGTTCTTTCTTGACTGTGTCCTACAATAGAGATACTCATTCATTATCAGTGATAACAAATAATTCATAAATGTTTATTAAGTGGAAGTCAACCAGTTTCAAAAGACATACCTCCTACCATATATGATTAAAGAATAAACTACCAGTAATGTGATGGTTGATGAGCAGCTTTTTCCAGAATGGATAAGATGCAAGTGATTCCATGTCTTGTTTGGTTCCCAAAGATGATATAGATGTATAAAATATTTGCACAATGTGTACATATGATTTCTTTAGAGTTTGCCTATTTTCTTTTTCTAGTTATTTAATTTTAGGATGATTTGATTCCTTTTAAGTTCTCCTCCATAGCTTTCTTTGAATATATTTAGAATATGTAGAATAAGTAAAGAAACAAACTCCAGGTGCTCTAGTGCCTTCTCTTTACTTTCCATACTGGTTATTTAAATAGCACTATGCCTCTGCTCAAGAAGTGTATTTTAAATGAGTTTTATTTCCCTAGATCAACCTTTCTAGAAATCTCAGTCATATGTCTTTCTGATTAACCAAATCTGGACTAATTTGTGTTTAGGTACCTATTTATGTTAAATGAGGCCTTTCTTGACAGTAGTCATATTTAATAATTCTGTGAATGAGTTATATTGTTGGGTCTGAGGTTTTGCATGTATAATGTGTATGGGTGTATATGACTTTGTTGCAATGCTCAGACAGGGCAGAAATAAGCAAAAATGTAGGCATCAACATTCTGAGCATTTGTTCCTTTGGAAAACTTTTTATGTTTATCTTATTTTATAGATACATTGCCCAGAGCATTAAGTCTGAACGTATGAAATATGTGAGTCTTTGTAATACACAGTAGTCTTCAAGACACTTAGAAAAGTTTTAAGAGAGGAAAAACATACCTGTATCCCAGAAATACCATATTGGAAAGTTAGGAAAAGGAAGGAAGTACCACTTAAACTAATTGAAATTTAATGTTAGAATGCAGACTAAGATTAATTATTTGAAGTAAATTTTCAGTATGATTTATAGATAACAAAACTAATGAGTTTCAACATTAGTATTCTTAATTTTTCAAAACACTATTATCTAATGGACAGGTAGCTCAAGGGAAGTTATTTGATTATTTTCAGTATTTAATATGCAGAAGACAAATACTGAAACTTTTCATTAACAAATGGCTTCTCATAAAGGTAGACTGTACCTCCTATAGAATTAATCTTAAAGAATATAGATTACTAAATCAGGCTATGAAAGAGAACATTGAAAATTTGTATATAAGTGTATAAATTTTTAGCAACATTATCACTAAAATTGACCTTAAAGGAAAGGATAAGGGACCTTGGGCTAGATAGGTCTTGACTGCAGGGACAGTGCAATGTGAAGAGATGGAAAGAATAGCTTCCCAAGATACTTCTGAGGAAAGTCGAGTCTGCCACATGATGATAGAGAAAGCACCTAGCCTACAAAGTCTAATGAAGGAAATAAGCAGAAGATATTTTCTAAGCAGAGTTATAATTTAAATACAGGATGGAATGATAAATTTGAAATTCAGGAGATCCTGCCATCCCTGTTCTGGTTTGATAAACCTTAATCTTGCCAATTGCCTTTGATGCAAGGGAGCTATCCAGGGTACTAGGGTGAAGCTCACCTGTCTTGCACAAGTGTGATATATGTTGTCTTAATTTATGGTAATCCTAGAAACTACTGTTGTGGATGCTGCCTCATTGACTCAGAGTGACTAAATTCCCACTGTGGTTTATTCTAGTGGATCTAGTGGATTCTAGTACATTGAAAGAAACTCATGTCACTCATGCTAGAATTGTGTTCTGAGTTCCAGTAATTTCCTGTGTTAATGTCATCAGATTTCCTTTTACAGTATCATATTTGATTATTTGCTTGTGCTTGATGCTGTATGAAGTCAGGAATTTTTAACCTTATTCTCTTTCCCCACTAGTCTACAGACGCGAAGAGGATAAAAATGAGAATTGAGTGAATAAACACATGACTAGTTAAGTTAAACTTTGTTACTTTATGTGATCTGTTTCAGTGCTGGCCACTGTCTTGAGTCACACCTAAGCTTAATTTGAATATTGCTCTCCCTGGCCACTTCATAGACTGAAAGTGCATTCTTAATTTGGAACTGAGTAACTAAAAGCACTGAAAGTCTTGAAGAAAAGGAAAGCCTGGAGTAATTATGACACTGGTAGTGAATGCCTACTGGATTGGTGGGGTCTCAAAAAGCAAGAAGCAGCAGCATAAGCCTGTTTGGAGAATACAAGTCAAAGGAGAGTCTTTTTCATTTACTTGAATGAGAATTCAGAGCATCAACTCCATATTCACTTTCTAAAGGTGCTAGAATGTGGCATCTTTTCTCACTTCACCCAGCTCATATTCCTGATTTGAAATGTCTACAAATCTGAGGCCATGTGAGGTGGGCAGAATTCTTAGTAAACACATATTCCTAGGCCCTGTCCTGAAGCTTACAATGTAGTTCCTGCTTTCAGAACCTTTAGTACCTATAGTCCTTGGTAATTGAAAAGTTAGTAGACTAATTTTCACCACATTAGCACCCTCTTCTCTTGCCACACAAAATGTGCTCATTTTCAGCACTCTTTGTAAGACATCTTAATGTCTTACATGATGGTGGTTGTGCACCTGAATATATGTTTCCTTGTAGGGATAGTCTCAGACTAGTTTAGATTTAGTTTCTCTTGGTCAGGAATTTCCTATATTCCTGCTGTATGAACCATAAAAAAATTGTGCCCCCTTTGTGCAGGGGATATTTTCACTCTATAGATTTAACTTTCATGTTTTACAGTAGGTATACTCTCTATCCTGCAGGTTGTGTTTTTATTTCCTGTTTTACTTTTTTTTCCCCCTTTCACTGATGCAAACAGTAATGTTTCAGTTATGAGGCAGAAAAAATAAAAGCTATATTTCTTAGCAGTTTTTCCTTGGGAACCCACCTACGTAACTCAGGAATAATACAGGTTCAAAATAGTTAAGTGTAAAGGAAATGACTTTTAGAGTTTGAAGATAAAACGTAACTAGTAAAACAAGTTTTCTGTAAGCATCCTGAATTAACACAGGGTTTGGGAGACTAATAATTAATTTCTTTACTAAATATTTAGAATTATGCCAAATATATGACCCACATAAATTTTGTGAATGAAAAGCCACTAGTGCCGTTTTCTAATCATACTATAGCTGAAACACTCAGGTGCATTTAATTTGTCTAAAAGAAAAGTTGTCTTAAAACTGTTTCATAGTTGATCATATATGTACACACAATTTAGAAACACTCAAGTGCATTTAATCTGTCTAAAAGAAAAGTTGTCTTAAAACTGTTTCATAGTTGATCATATATGTACACAATTTAGAAACATTCAAGTGCATTTAATCTGTCTAAAAGAAAAGTTGTCTTAAAACTGTTTCATAGTTGATCATATATGTACACACAATTTAGATGTTTTTATAGTGAAACTGTTAGGAGAAAGGGATAAATTTTAGCAATCTCATGAATCATTTGTGTTGTGTAAATGTAGCCGTAGGAATTCTTGGCATTCAGTGGAGCTTAAGACTCCTTAGGGACCAAAAGTGCTGATTGTTACAGTATGGTTGTGAAAAGGTGGAGTCCTGGTGTGGTTGCATTCTTCCACAGAAGAAAATAATGCAGTTCACGCCCTTATCAAAAAATAGTACAAATATTATTGAATTAATTTTTTTTCCATAGGACTATCTTTTGACTGTCAGATTTAGATCAGTCTTTGTTATGTATGCGTCTGTTTACACAGCTACAAAGAATGGTAGTTTCTTAGGATATATGTCATGTATAACCTGCTTCTAATGAGTCTTGATGTTTTTAGTTTTGTTTGTAAAGAGGTTAGTCAGATGGTCTCCCTAAACATGGTGGAGCTGGCAGGATGGCAGAGCCTCTTCCGTAGGCAGTCAACTGGGTTCCAGCCTTGAGATGACAGGCTGTGCCTTCCCGGGGCAGAAAAGTTTGCACATCAAAAGCTATAGCAGCAGCTCCAAAACATTAAATGTTACCTCATTTGTGTTATGCAGATTGGTCTTTCTGCATAACCTTCTCTCTGCATGTGGCAGAGGTGCTTTCTGGCCTCCTAGCTAGCCCAGCTCACAGTACTTATGTAATTCCTGCCATTCTCACAGTCACTTATCCTCTGGCCACACCTTTTTCCATGAGTTAATAAAATCTGGGTTGGGCCCTGGGTTGAGGCCTTTGTTCCGTGAACCTTCATCTGGGCCAGCCTCAGGACCTCTTGGCTCCCCATAGGTATAAATATGTGTTAGTGTCTGATTTTCACTGTGGGTCACACTAGAAGTGGTAGATTGGATTCACTTGCTAGAATTCCGGTGGTGTTTCCGTGGGATGGCAAATCTGATCTTCTGGGACTGTGACAAGGACAGGAAAGGGATCTCTATGCACACGTTGATTTTAGCATTTTAAAAGTTTTATATCTGTATCCAATCTATGCAAAGGTAACTCAGTGTACTGTACTGAAAGGGGTCTAACTGGTGACTGTCATGGTCTGTTGAATGTCTTGCTCTTCATGTAGGACACGTTCATATACTAAGGAGCTGTATTTTGCATCTCTCCCCTTATTCTTTGAGTATGGACTTGTCTGCTTGGCTTTGGAGGCCCTTTGTAAGCTCATCACACCTTGTTAATCCAAACATAGATCTTCCACTTTGCTGAGGTCACGCAACTTAGAGCACCCTTGCCCACTCAATATGCATTTAATCCTTTCTGTTTATGCAAAGCTCAGCTGTCATTACAGGCCTAACTCCATGAAACCTTCTATACCGACTTCAACCCTCCTGGGGAGTTTGCTTTGCGGCACTCTTGAGTTGTGAGCAATACCTCATTGGCACTAGACAATTAAGTACAGTCTGTTCTGCTACAGTGAGTTTTTCTGTAATGCGAATTAGCTCCTACATGATGGGTAGATAGGGGAATTATGTTAGTAAAATGTGGACATTGGCTCCTGCATGATTTTCCCCCAGCATATTATTATTTACCTTTAGCAAACAGCTACAGCTGAATGCAAACTAAGTATTCTAATTCAGGCAAATATAAATTTTAGTCCAGGGATACAGTACTATTTTCTTGACCAGTATCCTTTTTTTGTGGTGGACGGGCCTTGGTTTTAGCTTTAGAAGTGCTCATTATGTGAATCTCCTCAGTGCTTTACGTCTAACCTTTTCTTATACAGTACTCCTTGTAACCAAGCTACCTTTGCCAGTTTTTTAAAAGAATAATTTTGTGTATTCCATTTCCTTTCTCCTTATGTATTTCTTTTCTTTATTAAGAGTTTTGCATGTCCTTTTATACATAGAAGATTTTTATAAAAATCGTTACAGTTTTGGTTAGAGCTTGGTGTTGTTAAGTTACATAAATTTTGTGTATTTTGGCTACATTTCTGTTTTGGAATTCATTTGTTATATTTATCATTCATTTTTTAGAATGAAAGACATGTACTACAATAGCAGAAATTAAATACATGTACTTCAAATTACATGATATGTTCTAAATATCCACTGTGTGTCCCTGACTGTTGCTGAGGTTTGATGTGCGAGAAGTAAAGAAGGGTTAGTACACAGGCTGTCAGCAGCATCCCTGTTGTATAGTGGTTCTGTTGCTTAGCTCAGTTGAAGGAAGGAAGAGATGGAGTGAGAAGTAGTTATGGTCCCATGTGCCTTTCTTCCATAGCACTTAAAGTAACTGGAAGTTCAGTATTATTTGTGAAACCACATAAATACTTTTCTTCTGTCTTAGACCATTAGCTCCATGCCAGTAGAGATCATGTTCTTTTTATTCTCATATTTGTATTCCATATCTCACACATACACACTGGGATTTAATAAGCATTATAAATGTATTACATAAATATCAGGTATTCAGTAAATTTCAGTTGAATGGAAAGATTGACTAAATTAATTTAATTTTTTATTCTTTATGAACGAAATTTTGAATATTTTTCTAGAATCAATTTTTTCTCCTACCTATACTCATTTTTGTTATTACTTTTTTACCAGTCTAAATATTCAAATAGTGCTTAGAGAGACACTTTGGCATCTACACTATACAATACCATTTTAAAGGTGGAAGATACAAACTACTTGTCAGGTTGTGCTATTTATTGCTTTTTCTCCCAAACTTAATAGTGAGATTTATTTCTTGAAATTCTATTTTAGTTAGCTCATATTTTCATGAACCTGCGTCTGTGCCCTGGTTGGTCAAGTTTTATCTTGGAGATGTTCACATTCTTGCCACAGCAACTTCATCATAGAATGAAAAGTTTATTATTTGTTGAATTAATTTTAAGTTTCTATTTTTGGAAATACCTTCACTGTTTCCTATTAAATATGGCTTATAGGTGACTGGATTATTTTAAGGGAAATGTAAGGAAATGTAAGAGAAATTGGTTAGTTTTCTCTTTGTGGAATGAAGTGTCGAATTTTTTCATTTTTATCAATTACATACTTCTGTACAGTTTAGTACTTTAACGATTATTATCCAGCATTCAAGAGATCATTCAAAACACAAATCACCTAAATTAATTACTCCTGAATAATAATTTTGCAAAGTTTTAGTATCATTATTATTTTTATTTCAGTGAACACTTTTTTTTCTGGCTGCCTGTAGTTTAATTTTGATGAGAAATGTATTTTTACTGGTAAACTTCTGGATAAAATGTTAAAATGGTAAAATATGACATTATTTCTATTTGCTTTATGGATGAAATTTGAAATGCTAATTCTATCCCTTTGTTACCGTCTACCTTTAACAGATTCTCATCTCAAAGACCTCAATTAGATTTCAAGTAAAAATCTCAGAGAAGTAGAATACTTTTCCAATTTCACAAAAGAAATATATCATTTTCTATGCAAAGGGTAACTAGCTCAGCAGTTATGGAATGCTGCATAATCAAAATAACATGTAAATAATTAGAGATACATTATAAAACTAGGAAAGGTGAAAGATACAGTAAATGTATTCTTGCATGCTTTTTGTGTCATACATTACTTCCTTTGAGATAAAATCTCATTTCTGTATCAGCGCCATTTTAAGATTTATGTTTTATACCCTGCTTCCACTTGCATTGTTCATAGGCGTGGGTTGACCTGCCGTATTTTACCTTTATCTGCTATATTCAAAGTGATATTTTTAGATCAGAATCTGTATATATTAGGAGCTGATAACAGATATGTGAACTAGGAGAATATGATCTTTATATAGTCTGTATCAGTCAAGGTTTACTAGAGAAACAGGTATAATACACGATAGACAACTGTGTAAGAAATTACAAGATTGGCTTACAATGGTCAGCCACAAAGTTGAAGGAGGGAGCGTGCAGAGGGTGTCTGTGTTCTAGAGGTTGAAGGGTCCAGCCTGAGGGCTGGAGCTTACTGCAGTGTCCTGTGCACCGTGTCAGAAGGCTGATGGGTCTATGATGGAACGCTGAAGAGTCTACGATGAAGGCTGAAGAGTCTACAACGAAGGCTGGAGAGTCTACGACGAAGGCTGGAGAGTCCCAGGCAGAAGCTGAACAGTCTGTGGCAGAAGCCAGGAGATGACGTCCAAGCTGAAGGTGAAGACTGGAGCTCCTCCGAAGAAGCAGCCACCAGTCCCTCCTCCTTTGTCTTTTATTGTATGCAGGCTACTCCCCTGGGATGGGTGTAGCACTCACACCGTCTGCCTGCCCTCCTCTTGCACAGGATGAGGATGTTACAAACTAGGGACCCTGGCCCCATGCTGAATCACTTAAAGTCCTGACCTTCTCAAATTGACACAGTGACCCCTATTCTAGAAGTGTAACTGCTTGTTCTCTACACCCCAGGATGTAGAGCTGCTGAGTTTCTTAATTAAGCATCTAGACTTCTCAAGTTGACATAATGTACAAATGTGACTTGAATTCAAAATTGTATGTGTTATTTTTTTAATCCTTTGGAAAAGTTTTACTCTGCAGAAAAGACTCAGCATCCTTGCCTAATATATGTAGTGGAAAAAATTCTACAAATGATAAAAGTGGAAAATAAGACCAGAATTTTATATTACATGGATCCATGTATTCATGCGCATTGTCATGATGTGTTGTCACAGAATGCGTTTTTTCCTGTGATATTTGACAAATGAAGAAAGAGCTGATGGATTTCTTGAGATAATCTGTGAACTCTTATATAGCATAACAGCAGGCCTGTACTGAAAGCTGATATGAAGTATCTACGTAGCAACAGTTTTGCCTCCGCAAAACTTAGAAAGAAAATCTACTTTAAATGGGAGAAATAGTTTGAAGTAAAATATTTAAGTGAAGTAATGAAAAAGAGCATGTGATGTGTGATTGTGCAACCTAATTTTTTAACTTTCATTGTATATTACTAGTCTTTTGAAATGTGGAACCAAATTTACGTAGCACAGATACAGAATTTTAGTCAACATCTCCAGTGCAAGATTAGAATATCTGAGACATTTTAATATGTAAAGTCTCTTTAAAATTTCATACGGTGTAAAATAATACTTTCCACAAATTACTACTTTTCTTATGTGTAAATTTAACAGATGTAAAGGGTATGATCATCTTTTTCTTCTCAAAATCATTCATGTTCCAGTGCACGTTACTTTTGAATTAGTCTGGAAAAGTAGTCACTGTCTTTCTTATTACTGTCAAATTTGGTCCGATAGCTTGTACTTTGTTAAAGAAGTGGCTCATAATAAAGATGTGCATTAAATAATGAAAGAGGGAGGTGTTGCTGGAAGATTTTATTTAGTATTATTAATTTTGTTAACTTTTAACTGTTTTCTTTTGCCTGGTAACAAGAGTACCTTTCTACTATCCAATTTTGATATGGTCTGATGATGTTCATAAAATACATTGATGGTTATCATTTGTCCGTAGGGTAATATGTTTTTAAGTAGTATACTTTTAAAAATAGTTCATTAGAAAATGAGGAATTCTCCTTAATTTGAGGGTGTGACATTGCCTTGGTCTTATTCTTCTGTATTTAACTATTGTCGAATTAGCATTGATACTGATGTTAGCCTCTGAAGACATATAAATTATTTCCCTTTAAGACATTGATATCCTTATAAAAATAACTAGCATATAAGATTAAGTATTTATTTTCATGATCTCAAAAATTTATGAAGTTAAATCATGATGTTTCTTCTGATTGTCTTCAGGCCCCCAGCTATATTTTGGTTATTTATTTATTCAGTTTTATTTATTTCTTCAGTGATTTATTTTTATTGCATTTGTTTTTACTTTAAAAACTCAGTTATTGAGTACTTTCTCTGTGGAAGGGACTGTAAGAAGTGCTCAACTTTAATGATCTTATTTTATTCTGTGTGAGATAGGTTGTCAGTCCCACTTTTGCTTATATAAATGAAGGTGTAGAAGAATTAGTAATTATACAACTTGTTGGTGGAGTAATTATTTTGGATGTATCTTATATAACTGTTTATTCTGTCTAAAGTGTTCCATTATAAGTGGGACTTTTCATATGATGAATTATTTTTGGATTATTAAGATATACTTTAAGCACTTGTACATATGAAAGTTATATTGGCAATGTTTAATTGTCTACCAGGCTACTATAAATTACTCTGAAAAATAATTTTATAGAATATGTAAACAATTATGTCTCAAAACCTCTAGCATTTGAACAAATCAGTATAGAAGAAAGATACTCAAAATTCTAGAAAATACTGATGACAGTTATTTTAGATTTGAAAATGAGACGAGTACAACAATAAATTAAGCACTCGAAAATAATATTCACTTGTATGTTCTAAAACTGAGGTACTGTTCCATTGGCTGTACTAAATGTGCCTTAATTAAAAATTGCTGTATAAGTGTTAACTTCATAATACATAGGTTAGAATGTAATTAATTTTGAGCAAGATAATTTAAGATTGAAATTTAATTTTTGAGTTTATAGGCACCTTTTAAGAGTTAAGGAAATTAGTGTGTTCTTTTTTTTTCTTCCAAATAAGCATGTTTGCATAAATAAACCAAATAATAGTTTGAAAGTTGTTTCTGAATGCCTTGGAGTGTCCAAGAATTTATTTTGAAATATCCTGTATTTGTCTCTTGAAAATATTCAGTGAAAAAAAAGTGCAACCTCTTTTGCACTGTTAGTTTTTGTTTAATTACTTTCTCATTGGTGTGACAAAATACCAGACACCCACAGTTTAAAGAAAGGGAGGTTTATTTTGACTCATGTTTTAGAAGTTTCAGTCCTTGTGCGGCAGAGCACATGCTAGGAGGGCCTGGCTGGTCGACAGCTCCTTCTACCCTGATATTCCGGAAGGAGAGAGCAAGAAAGGCAGGGCACTAGATACACCCTTCTAGGTCGCTTTCCCAGGTACTCGCTTTCTCTGACCAGCCCCTACTTCCTAGCTGTGTTTAGCTATAAACTCATGGGTGGGCTAATCCATCCATGGTGTAGCTCCCCAAGATTCTATCATCCCCCAGAAGTGTCACCTATGATCTCAGGAGGCTTTGGGGGAACATCCAGATATAAACCAGAACAGTATTATTTATTTTTTTTCTTTCTTTCTCTCTCTCTCTTTCTTTCTTTCTTTCTTTCTTTCTTTCTTTCTTTCTTTCTTTCTTTCTTTTTTATTTTAAAGAGAATAAAACAAAACAGAGTTAAACACAACAAAGCATTTCAGAACAGACCACTGCAAGCAATACAGGTTTTCAAAACATAACAATAGATTAACAATGGCTACCCTAGTGTCTCTTACCTTCTTCGAAATGGTTGTTCATACATTCACATCCAATAAACTCAAACAAAACAAAATAATATAAAACCAGGTAAAACAAAAGAGTGAAAGCATTACAGGCCTTCAAATCAGACAATAAGAAATCAACAATGGCTACCTTAATGTCCTTGATTTTCTTCAAAAAAGCTGCAGAACAGTATTATTGATTGATAACATTGAAAAAAACAAATGAAGGCACACAGAGGAATGCATATTCTTAGGGAAATAAAGATTTCTTTTTAATAGTGCAGTGTTGATACAGATATGACCCTGCTTGTGGAGTCAGAGAGAGGGTCAGATAAAGAAACCTGCTACCTGCAGTAACAATCAAAACCGCAGTATTCCTTAGTAGTTATATCCTGTAAACTGCTTCCACAAACTATGTCAGTTGAGCTTTACTGAACAATTATTTGGATTTTAGTTTTATAATGGGTAAATATGAAGACCAGGCATTAAATAATTTTCCTTTGATCTGACTTTAATCTGGCTTTACATGTTTATTTCTTCCTCTGTCACATTCTGTGATGCCTGTCAAGCTGATCTTCTCACATGAACTTATCTGCACATCTGCTCTCCTCCTAGCGAGTACAGGAATAGGAATACTTTCATCATCTTTCGTGATGCTTTGTTTTACAAGTAGATCACACCCTTCATAAAAAAATGTGAGTAATGATATGTACTTTGGACAGTGAAACATGTTTTGACTTTTTAAGAACTTTATTCCTGTTTCTCAAGGCATCTATTTCAGAACTCCATAGATATTTGTAATTGTAGGAAATAGTGTCAATAGAACTTGTAATAATTACCAGACACTGTTCTAAGAACTTTACACACATTGGTTTATTTAATCCTCACAATAACTTGACAAAGCAGGTGACATTTTCAGTATTTTGCAGTCGAGTTACTGAGGGATAGATATGTTAAGGGAGTAGCCCAAGTTCATACAATTAGAGAGCAGTAGAGGGGGCAGTCCATGTGGTCAGGCCAGTGTCCATGCTTATTACCGCCTCATGACATAGACATGGAAAACCAAAGTCGTCTTCATGATGCTCAGTGTATTTTGTCATTAGACCAAGCCATTTGGTTAGTCCTTTGAAAAACATCCAGAGTCTGGTGAAATCATACACTCTTATTTCATTGGTAATTCTAAAGAATATGTGTCACCAGCATGTTGGAAGTAGCTATTTCATTGCTGTGAACCCAGAATTAACTGGGAAATAACTCCAAGAAGTTAGAATAGTCCAGGGTTCCTGTAAATCAATTCCTATATTTAGTTATTCTTCACAGCAGTGTTCATCTTTGGAATAGGAAAAGTAATCAATTGATAATAGAAATAAATTTATGAATATTCTTGGCCTCAGTATGACAATTTTTGGAAAATATTTGTTATAGTCAGCTACAATATGGAACTTCTTTTTGTGATTTTTGGCAATCAGAGATAATAGGCTTATTTTTAGCTGAAAATTTTATTTAAAAGCTATAGATCTTGAATTATTTAGAAGTTTGCCTAAGATACTTAGTGATACAGAAAAAAAATAGAAGCATTCAATGAAAGAAGAAAAAGCAATATTTTTTTCATGTCACCTTAAGTCTGCATTGTACTTAATCATTTGATGTTTTTCAAGTAAAATATTTAGAAACTTTGTAGAGAGGACAATAGTGTGAGGAAGTTAGAAATGACTAGAGTTCATGCTGACTTCCCAAACTGTAATGAACTTTCCAAAGAAATAAATATCAGTGTGAGTTAGTCTTCAGTTTTACATTTCTTTTTCTGTGCTTTTTAAAAAGCGTAGTATCAGTAACAGTTACATATGTAGAAAAAGTGTGTAAACTTACATTTATGGTAAGTTATCACCTTACCGTTAGTGGGGGCACATGTTGTCATCAACCTGCCCTTTGCCATGTTAAGTGAGAGGATCATGTAATTTGTAACCAATTGCGACCCTGTGGAAATTTACCTTTTTTTATTTTTTAAAGATCATTTCTGTCTCTTGAAGCATTTTGAACATAAAAACCTTTGTTCTTCTTGATCATTTATTTTTATCACTCTTGTCGATGCCCTAAATGTAATAAGCAGTATTTTTTTTTTCTTTTGAGACAGCATCTAGTTATATAGTTTAGACTGGCCTTGAGCTCACTGTGTAGCCCAGGTTGACCTCCAACTAGCAGTGATCCTCCTGCCTCAGCCTTCTGAGTGCTGGGATTACAGGTGTGTGTCACTTCACCCAGCAGTAGCAGTATATTGTTGAAACCAGTTTTGACCACTGTCACCTTCTCACATGGAGGAAACTGTAATTATTAAAAAGAATGACATCTTACTGAGAAAACCAGCATTACTTGATCAAAATATCTTTATAGAAAACACATGTGATGCAGTACACTAGGGACTGTATTTATAGATGATTTTTTTCTTTTTATTTTATTACATTTTAGATATACATAGTGTTAACATTCATCCCAGGGAATTTGTACCTGTAATGGTGTAGATGACTTTAATAATCAATTTGTCCAAGGATCTGAATCATTGAACAAATATATGTGTGTGTGTATATATATATATAATTCATACCTGTCTATATGTGCAGTGCTTCTCATCATTTTTGTATTGTTGTTTTTTAAACTGTATTTAAAATATCATATTTAAAACCTTTTTAGGTAGATTATTATTTTTCCCCATCACCAAAGTAAAGCATTTGGTTAAATAAAGGTTCAACAGCCAAGCTGTAGCATGGCAGAGATTTGCTTGGTTGATTAGCATAAATGAGTATATGAAAGATTTAAAACAAAACTGTCAAAGCAATTAGAACTAAAGTCTTCCTATTGAATAATGAAAATTCATGCCTGGAACGCTTTCAAATGTACCTAAAAAAGGTCCTATGTATGCAAAATTAAATGATAGTGAATAAAAGAAATGGAACAGTGAAAGCCAGTAGATAAAATTATCTGGATAGTGTTTTAAATATTCTTGCTACTATTATTTTAAATTTACTGAGGAACCTGACAATACAGGGTTTCTTCAAAAATGCATATTTATAACTTTGATTTAGAAATTGTTTGTTTAGATGCATTATTTTCAAAATACAATTATTTGAAAGTGCTTAAAGTGATTTTGATAAAATCACTTCAAAATTCTACTTGGGATTTTTAAAAATAATTTAAATGTTAAACCAGTCATTTATGATGGAGCACACACTCTGAAGCTACAAAAGAGATTAACAGTTGTTTAATATTTATTGTACACTTTTTTCCTAATGCTTTTAAATCTAAAATATATAGACTGCATTGATAAAATGTCAGAAAATTTTGTGTAATTAAGAGAAGAGCAAATACAGATAACTGTTACATTTTTTATGAAAATAATTGATTATAGGAGATAATGACATCAGTAAGCCTATTTTTCTATTTTTATTTAATTACTCAGTTACTTAGTATTCAGTAGTTTTTTGTCTAGTCTTTAAAATGTACATTTGTATTTACCTTTACATTGTGAAAGATCCTAATATGGATTAGACATGGATCTGGCATTAAATGACTTGCATTCTAAGGAAGTAACTATGACAAATGTGCTGTATTCTTTAATGCAGTAGATAGGTAGAATGGAAATGTCATAAAATGCATATAAAAGCTATGTGATTTTGAAGGATAGATTATCGCTAGTAGAGTTAAGTAGAGGCTTCATCATCAAAGATTATATTTGAATTTGGTTCTGAAGTTTATATGTGTATATCAGCTTAAAATGTTTTTGATTGCAAGTAACACAAATCAGTTTTGTAAAGAATACGAGGGATTTATTGGTTCATGTAACTGAAAGGGTTCACACAGAGAGCAGGGATTAGGTGCAGTTCATTCAGAGCTTCTGCTCAATTTCTCTTTGATTCTGTTAGCTCTCCTTTCCTCACTAGTAGAAGGGGACAGGAGTGAATTCTAAGACCCAGAATCATGCATAGCAACCTCTACAAGAAACCTGACCCCAAGAAAGTATTCTGAGATCTACTTGGATTGGATTTGCCTGGCTTGCAGGTTTGACAGCCAGTGACCAGGAGGAAGTAATGTGCGTATTTGCATAAGTGAACCCAGGCTTATCTGGGGAGCAAAACGTTGAACTTGACTTTTCCTGAGCACTCACCTGGGGGAATGGTTCATAATACTGCAGTGAGCATGTGTGCACTGCTGAGATGGGGAAGTGAAAATGAATCACAGAGCGGCAGCCTGCAATAGCACTGAGGTGTGAATTTGAGCTTTCAGATTTCAGGAAAGACATTCAAGTGTAGTGGGTTGTGTGAACGCTCGAAGGAAGGCAGATAAATGTGTGTGTGGAGAGCACTCACGTAGAGTGCTTCAAGGCAAGTTGGTGGAAATAATATTAAAAGGGTACATTGGCATAAAAAAGAGGAATACCTTGAAAGCTGGACAGTGAAATTTGGGATTTCTCCTGTAAAGGATGGTAGGTGTTCAGGGTTTTGAGTAGTAGACCAACATCTTCAGAGTTGCTACTGATATTTCAATTTGTCAGTGATAGTCTTTCCAAAAAAGGAATTGCAAATGAATCATGCTTTTTGGCTTTAGCTCCTGGTTGAGTAGTGACGTCATATTTTAATATGGGGAAGAGGATGAGAAGCAGTTTGTGAATGTCTGACTTGACTTTGTGGGATGTTAGAAAGAGGAAACACAACAGAGAAAATTACAGATGAGTTAATATTTGGGTCTACCAAATTAACTTCATTAATCCATTAAATGGTAAGGCCACTGGGATTTTTTAAAGTTTTGTTTTATACAGGTGAGTAATCAAATACAGCCCATAGTGACTGTTCAAATCGCTTTATGCTTTGGACCTAGTATTCACATGTAGATTTTGGCTCTTAACACAATGTTCTGTGCATTATAGAGTAGTTACTTCCTTGGTATAGTTGGTATGTTTTTCCAGAATAATAGTACCTCCTTGTTATAGTTGGTATGTTTTTCCAGAATAATAAATAATGCCTAACATTTATTGAGGATCACTTTATTTCAGTGTGCAAAAAATTTTTACTCTTACTAATAATATTTAGTTAATAAGCTTGACAATTAAAATTACAGAATCTACTATTACTGAGTATGCACAACAGTGTTTTGCTGTATCAAAGATTTGCTGGGTTTTTAAGGACTGTCTTATGGTAGGCATTTTACAGATTGGAAAATTTATACTTGAAGAAGTTATGTAATATGCCTAAGATCACATAGCCTGATGGGGCAGAGCAGGATATGAATTCATAACGCTTTCTGTACTCAACTAGAGCACATTATCAACTTTAAAATGTAGTGAATCACATGTTTTGGCATGGCAGGGCAGGGTGGACTGAGACATTTGCACATAGGAGTTGGAAATGTGGGGCTAACAGTGCATCTAGACATCTGTCTCAGTAGGGCTCATAATGTAGATATTGCAGTCACTTTCATGACATTGTGCATGAAAGCCATGAGTTTGAGTTGTGTTTACAGTGGAGAGATTAGACAAATCAAACAGAAGAGAGATGGCATCAAAATCTGGGAGTCAGAGTAAGGCCGAGCCAACAAAAGTAGGAGGACTGTCAGGAGAGTTCAGTGATTAAGAATACAATAGAAAATACAGGAGAATAGTTTTCAGAACAAAGAAGTGGCCATCTTACCTAGTGCCACGAGACAGCCCCAGGAAGCTTGGTGACTAGGAGGTCACTGGAGGCCTGTTACGAGACCAGTTTTTATCAGACAGCAGTTGCGGAAGACACAGATACAGGATTAATGAGAGAACACAAGGGCTATTTACATTTGATGACAAATTCCATTGGAGAAAGAAGTCCTAAAATAATCACTAGGGAAATAAATTTCTGTGGAAACAAACCGAGTGAAAAGCTCTAGTGGAAAGATTAACTTCAGAGAGAAAAAAGCTAACGAAGAAAGTGAATGGGGAAGATTACCAAAAGAGCACCAACTGAAGTAGAGTGACAGGACATTGGGATCAGTCTCAGTCTCTGATTATTTGTGTACTCTTAGTCAAGTCTGTGACTCAGACCCCAGTGTACTTTATGTGTGACCTTTCAGCCTGTTTTTACTTGGAAAACCCATTTTGACTGTTAACCCCATGGAAGTGTGTGTTGTCAGCCTGTCTACCTGTTTTTTTCCTGAATGCAAAGCAAAAAGCCTTCCTTCATTAAGTTGCTTTTCCTTTATTGTGTTTCAAAATGGAAATTTTGGTACTTATGTGTTTTACATGCTTTATTTCAATAATGCTTATGTTTCATTGACTATTTGACAAAAATACCAAGGTATATACCATAGTTAATGGGCTCCCTACAAAAAAAAAGAAAAAAAGGCAAAAATTCAAATCCAGTTGCCAACAGATAATCAAAAATAGAAATCATGCATAATAAAACTGCCTACCCATGCTAGGTACTTGATAAAAACATATAACTTGTGATGTTGTATCCTAAATTAATGCAGAGAGAGAGAGTAGTGAATGTTTACTCAACTTTTGTGCTTTTCCTTCTTGCCGATAACCTTTGCTTGGATTGTTCCAAGTATGTATCAGCTCTCTTGTTTTCTGCAAAATAAGAGGAGATTCATAGTCAGTTTACAATAATAATTAACACTTACTTGGCACTACATCCTAGGCCCTAGTCTAAAATTTATACACACTGAATGATTAATTACTGTCACTTATACTATGCGGCAAATATTATTTCATCCATATTTTACAAATGAGCAAACTGTCATATAAAATTTATATTCTTGTTGAAAGTTGCATTTTTGTGTGACAAATCCAAGCAGGATCGTTGTAATAATCACTTTTAGCTATGTGAAATTAAAGGGCTATCTTTCGTAGAACAGTTTTTCAAGCAAGTGTGGCATTGGAAAGAAAGGCTGTGTACACAGCAAGTCAGGCTCACAGGATGAAAACCAATACAGAGTGAGGTGTTTTGCGAGGCAGAGTGCAGGGAAGTAGAAAGGGGATAGATTGGTGCAAGGCGTAAGCACAGGACATACAAGCCAGCTTAGCCCAGGCTCTCTTTTGACGTTGGAAGCTCATTTCCACGGCCTCTCACTCAGCTGTTTGCTGACAGACTCTTACTGGTTTCCTCTTCAATGCAAAATAGAAGCTTTTCCTTGCATTGTTTTGCTTTCCCTAAGTGTTTCAAAAGCCAAAGATTGATATTTTATACATTTTACATCCCATGTGTCAGTAATTGCTAATGTTACATCAGTTAATAATTGTAATAGCAAAATTAGTACACATCCCTCTCTCATGTCTGTATATGATAATTACATTATGACTTTTTTTGTAAGTAAATACTTAATTCAAGTTAGTCTTAAGGCTTGTACTTATTCCTATCTATATAAAAGCTAGCTCTGGTAGATTAATTGTATTTCAACTAGAAAAGAATTTCTAAAAATTACCCTTTATTTAAACGAGAGTGCTTTATTCTAAATTTTAAAAGTCTGGAAAAAAAAACATTAAGGCATCAAAACCCCAATAGTGGTAGGAAGTGGCTTGAGTTGAAGGGAGAAATGCAAAGAGTCATAAATAAGCTAAATTAATTCAGAAGCGGCAGGGTGCCACAGAGATATGGTTGCTACCTTTTGATCTGTGATAAAAAAAACAGTGTTTTTTGTTCTTCACTGGTATGTAGAGATAGCCTCATGAGCTTTTTATCAATTGAATTTATAATATTTAGCATTTGAATTTAAGAGTAAGAAGAACTGCATTTGTAAAAAATCGCAGATGAAAGTGTGTCAGAAATATGGCTTAGAGAGTGTGTTAATACTTTAGGTCACAAGAGATCCACTTAATCGAGTAATCTAAAACAATTTACGACTGTATTCAGCCATGGAAATTATACAGATATGTCACTATTCCAAGATTACCTTTATTTATTATGGTTATCACATTTTATATATTGCAAAAGAAGACAGGCATATGATTATTACTTTACGTATTTTTGGTTGGTTTACTGATAGTTATCTATTTACATTCACATAAAGCCATTACATTTTCCTCATATATAAATATTTATATTTTCATGATATTTTCAGTTTGCAGCGCAAAATTTAGGTAGTGTATTGTTAAAGGCAGAGTCTGAGTCTGTTTTATGTTGCTATGATACCTGAGATGGGGTGACTTATAAAAATTGATTGTGTATTTGGTTCAAACCTGTGGGGCTGAGGAGCCCAGAACGTGTGTGTCTGGCGATGACCTTGGGACTGTGCCATTCCACAGTGGGTGGAAGGGCAAGAGAGAGAGGGAACAGCGGCACAAGAGGGCTAAACTCATTCTTGTAACGGGTGCACTTTTGTGGTAACTAACCTGGCCCACAGTGACAGCCTTAATCTACTCATGGAGATGCAGCTCCCATAACCTCCTCCCGCTGGTTAGCCCCCAGCTCCTAATACTGTTGTGCTAGTGAGTAAATTTCCCACACATGAATTTGAGGTGGCACATTCAGACCACAGCAGCAGGTAAATGTGATGAATTAGCTTTTAATGTAATAATAATATTTCTTATATTTACAATTGGCAGCAGAGCAACTGGCTTATTTGGGAAGAGAACACCATTTTTAAATGAATCAAAATTTATACATTTTAGCTCTGGAGACCCTCAGTTTCATCTATTTTGTGCATCTGTCTGCTGTACAGTAGCTGCCTCTTATATAGTAAAGAAGCTGTGCAGTCACATTCTGAGTTTACTTTAGATCAAGGAATTTGATGGTGTATTCCGCCAGTGCACAGAGAGAACTAAACAGAACTTGAACTTTGAATTACTAATCTATACTTCTTCTGTGTATAATTAATTCACATTGAGTCTGTATTTTTTGTGTATAAAACTTTTCTAGGTACTTGACATGTATCATCTAATTAAATTCACAACAACCTCAAGAGGTGTTGTCTGTCATGATTCTTATTTACAAATGAGAGATCTCAAATAGAAGATTAAATTACTTTTCCAATGTCACATACTGTCAAGGGAATAAGGCCTATATTAGTTGAAATTGCCAAATTTTATTTATTCCAGGTATGTTCCCCAAAGAAGGTTGGCATAGTTGAACTAGTAGAATTTGAAGACCTCATAATACCACCTGATTCTTGGGATTTGTCAATAGTAATGTGGGAATGAAGATGAGAGAAACTGTGTTCATGAAGAATGCTTTCTTGATTGTGCCTGACAGCACAAAGAGTGTTTCTTTTGAAAGAAATTTTCCAGCCATTTATGCTAAACATCTCCTTTGGCAAGGTTGAATTTGGATGCCCATTTTAAGGTTTCTAACTACTGGCTTTTTGGCAGGCATAGGCCCTTTTGTTAATCTAATTTCTTTTTTTTTAATTTTTAATTTTAAAGAGAATAAAACCAATCAAAATAAAACAGAAAACAGCCAATCAAAACAAAACAGTATAAGTGATACAGGGTTTCAAAACAAGATAATAGGAAATCAACAGTGACTACCATGATGTCTCTTGTCGTCTTCAAAATAGCTGCCCATATTTCATCTTATTAAAAAGTTTTTGCACTTCAAAAGAAGGATCACCCAAAGCGTGAAAAGAAAACTCATAGGATGGAAAAGAATTTTAGCCAACTGTCCCTCAGACAAAGGGCTTATATAGAACATATAAAGAATTAAAAAACATCAGGCCCCCTAAGTTCAAAGACCCAATCCAAAAATGGGCATCCGAGATGAACACGTATTTCTCAGATGAAGAAATACAAGTGGCAAATAAATACATGAAGAAATGTTCAACATAACTGGTCATTCAAGAAATGCAATTAAAACAACATTGAGATTCCATCTCACTCCAGAAAGAATGACTGCTGTCAAGAAATCAACTGATAACAAGTGTTGGTGGGGCTGTGGGGAAAAAGGAATGCTTCTCCACTGTTGGTGGGAGTGTAGACTGGTGCAACCATTGTGGAAATCAGTGTGGAGATTCCTCAAAAAACTGTGATTGGGATTCTCATTCAATCCAGCTATTCCCCTTCTGGGTATTTTCCCAGAAGAATTGAAAATGTCATGCCACAGCGATATACACGTACCCTGTTATAGCAGCATAATGTGTAACAGCTAAATCTTGGAAACAACCCAAATGCCCATCAACCACTGAATGAATAAAAAAAGACGTGGTATTTTTATACAATGGAATGTTACACAGCTATAAAAAGGATAATCTTGAGGCTTTTATAGGTAAATGGAGGGAACTCGAGACCATACTCATAAGTAGAATAAATCAAACTCACATTTATAAATATCGTATTTTCTCCCTAGTATAAAAAAAATAAAAAACTGAAAGAGTAATAAGATCCAAAATGTACAATAGATATTGTAATAATGAAAGGGGAAGAAAAGGCTCAAAAAGAAAGAACAGTTGGGATAGGGGAAAGGAGAAAAGAAAGGAAAAGATTATATGTATGTAGGTATACATTTTTAACTGTATGTATGTATATGTATGCAAGATAGATAACTATACTATCAATCTCTGTTCATCAAAACGAACAGTTTGTGCTGTTATGGATTGTTCAATCATTTTTTTATGCCTAGATCTTGTAACCTGAACAACTACTTCTAAGATAACAATATGCAATATATTAACTAGTGTTAATTTCCTACTGTTTTTTTTTTTAATTCTGTGTCATTTTTACCCTTTTTCTGCTTTGCTTTTTAAAATAAAAGAAAGTATACCTACTTGAAAATTTAAAAAAAAGAAAAATAGCTGCCCATACCATCAGACATAGGAAAATCAAACAAAACAGAACAGGCTAGAACCAATAAAAACAAAACAATGAATGCAATACAGGACTTCAAAACAAAGTAATAGTAAATCCAAAATAGCTACCATAATATATCTTGTTATCTTTGAAATAGCTGCCTAGGCCATCAGATATAATAAAATCAAACAAGACAAAACAGATTAAAGCCAAACCAAAGAAAACAATGAAAATGATGCAGGCCTTTAAAACAAGATAACAGGGAATTAACAATGGCTACCACCTTCAGAAGGAGATCCCTTGTAGATGCTACACTGCATATTGTTATCCTCTAAATTGTTGATCAGACTACCAGCTTTAGGTCTGCAAAGTCAATGAAATGCTAAACACTACAAGTATTAAATTCTATTTTACCTCAATAGCTATCATTTCAGCCAGTGTTTCTCTGGATCAGCTGGTTGCTCATGGTGGACGTGGGTCTTGGCTCTTCTTGTCTCTCAGCCCACATGTTGGGAGGGGCTGGCATCTGGTTGTCCTCCTCATGGCCTGCACATGGTGCTGACTCACAGGAAGTGGCTGGCTTCTTGTTCACCTCCCTGCGGCCTGTGAATGGTGCTTACTAACAGGAAGGGGCTGGTGTCTGGTTGTCCCCTCTATGGACTGGGTATAGTGCTGACTCACAGGAAGTGGCTATCCCCTTTTGTTAATCTAATTGTCCTCAAACTTTCATGGCCCAGCAGCATTTCCGAAGCCACTTGGTGGCATTTGATAGCCAAGTTGAGTGAAGCCATTTTTTTTTCCAAATCATAAAGAAAAAAAAATAGCTACAGCTTCCCAAATTCTTAAAGTTTTAGATTTTACATTTTGCTCCTCCATACTTTTGCTTTTCTGTGGCAGATTATAAAGGTTACATTTACAGTTTAGTACAAAATTTATATTTACTTATTTAAAATAAGACAACTATTACAAAAATTTAAAATTCAAGGAATAGTTGATAGCCTTCCTTTAATGGCTGTTGGATAGAGAGGAGGCTGTGTGTCTGCTGGGTAGCTCTTGATATCTTACTTGTTTCTTTTTTGCTAATCAGGATAATAAAGACTGATGTTGAAGTAGCCAAAATGGTAGATTTAGTTGTGTAAGAAAGGCCATGCAGCTCACTGGACATCCTTAGAACTAGATTTAAAGGACTGGACCCATAAAAAATCTGGATAATACATGCATAAATAAATAGAGGAAAATAAGTAGTCTTGAATTCTTATAGAGAAGAAATTATGAATGAGCTATTACATTGAGGTTTTGTGCAAAGAGTATATTTTCATAGTATTTTTGTTTAGAAATCAAAATAATAGAGGACTCATGCATACCCGTATCCCACTTTGCTCAAGCACACTTTGCTGTCTTTGGACAATTGGTAAAACTTGCATGTTTTTGGATTTTCTTGAGTCTTTCAGGCTTCAATTGATGTTTTATGGTACAACAGTGTTATAGTCAGGGAATAGATTTAATACAGGACACATAGTTTATAGGATTATTTTATAATATTCACCCAAAAAGTCAAATACAAAAGACCCCAAAGGATCTGTCCATGTATTAGAGTCCCAAAGAATCCAGCTAGAGACCTGGATCCCATGGCAGTGTCCTCCACAAGTCCAGCTGGTGACCTAGAACCGATGCCAATGTTTTATGCAAGTCTGTATCAAGGATGTGCACTGGGAAAGCCCAAAGGTCAGTGGTGGAAGCTAGAAAATCTACACCAGTGGGATGAAGGACCAGTGCCAGCAGGCTGAAGGGTCTGCACTGTAGCCAGGAAACCATATTCACGGTAAGGACCAGAGCTCGTCCAAGGAGGAACAAAACCATCCTCAGTGACAGCGAGGACCTGAGCTCCTCCAACGATGAGAACAGCCGAGTTCATATCAGGCAGGAAAACCAACATGACATGCTGCTTCTCCAGTAGAATCATCAGCACACCATCTTCCCTTCCAGTTCTCTTTTTCTGTTGTTGGCAAGTGGGCCTTCCACATCGAGAGCCACGCTGATTCAGTTCAACTGGGTGTTACAAGTTGACCATTAGTTAATCCACCACAGATAGCATGTGGAAGTAGACCAGAAGGTAGAAGAATTGAATATATTAAAGAGTCACCAATTATCTCTTTTTCTTTTCCTGGGTTCTAATCCTTAGCTTCTAAGGTTGACTCTGTTCTCGAGACTCTAGAATCTAATATTTATTTATTTATTTATTTATTTATTTAGAGACAGAGTCCCACTGTGTTGTTCAGGCTGGCCCTGAACTCACTATGTAGCCCAGGCTGGCCTTGAACTTGCAGAGATATCTTCCTGCCTCAGCTTTCTGAGTGCTGAGATTATGTATGCCAGCACTTGGCTCAAGGGCCTACAGTCTGACCTTAGTGCAGTGCTTATGTTTTACAGTTGATAGTCTTCTCTCATACCAACTGTGCCAAATATCAAGTTTCATTAAACACAACAGCTGGTGTTGTACCTATGTTTCAGAGTCAGAAAGGGGCTGTTTGTTTATGTGCCTGAAACTATTCTAAACTCGGTTCATTAGTAAGACTTTGACCTGATTGTTCATTTAATGATGGTCATGCCTATGTTTGGGGAATGTGGTTTGAATTAGAATTTCTGAAACTACCCTAATATTAACCTTATATTGACCGACTCCTTTGAGGATGACTTAAAAATCAAACTATCTTGGAAAGGAAAAAAATGCTCCTTTATTTATTATTTATTGATTCAACTCATCAGGTACTGTGTTATCAGATAGATTACATTATCTCTTAAGACATGTATATAAATTATAAATACACATTTGTATTATAAAGGTATACAAATGAGGTACATGCTTTAAACAAGGAAACAAGACAATACTGAAAGGACTGTTCATTGTGGGGAGCAGCCCTGTGGATTGAATGCAGCATCTCATTCATAGGACACAATTGTTCTGTCCCTTTGCTACGTCCTCATCCTTGTTCACATTGTATTTTGAGACAGAGTCTCACTGAGTTGTCTAAACTGGCCTCAGATTTGTGATCCTTCTGCCTCAGACTCCCAAGCACCACTAGTGCACCTGCTCTAAGAGTTGTTTTAACCTTACAAGTCTGGCTGCTGTAGGGAGAGAATCTGAATGGTGAGAGACAGTTGCACTGAAAGCTTTGTAGTGAAGACTGAGGTATGATGAGTTCACAAAGTAGAAAGGTAACTTTTTTTTTTTTGTCCTTTTTTGAGACAGTGTCTCACTATGCAGTTCAGCCTGGCCTTGAGCTCACTTTGTAGCCCAGGCTGGTCTTGAACTCATAACGATCCTCCTGCCTCAGCCTCCCACGTGCTGGGATTATGGGTATGTGCCACCATGCCTGGTTTAGAAAGGTAATTTAAAAGGTGACATGATAAACTAAGAGTGAGTGAAATCAAAGTGCCATCTGTTCTTTATTAAAACCTGAGGGGGGAGCCAGGTTAAAGCTGGGGATGTTGACTTGCAGAATTTAAGAATGGAAGCTTGTGAGATGAAGTCATACATATAATATACTCCACATAATAGTAAATTAAAATAACTGTATAATTCTTAAAATTTTACTCTTTAGGTAATATCAGTAGAAGTTAAATCTTTATATAAACTTAAGGAACACAATTCAATTTAACTTTCATGTGATACCTAAAATAATTTTGCAGTAATAATCAATTGCAGTAAAAACAGGGCTAAGACAAAGGTGGCTACCTAACTGTATGAGTATAGTAAAACTTCAGATATTTTTCCTGCAGATGTTAACAACTTTCTAAGTGTTAGCTTTTGAAATTTATATAAAAGCTTATTGTACACACGTTGATTTCAGTAGTATGTTATTGACTTATATATATAGTGTAATTAATGTAGTGTTTAAGCACTTTAGAATGATGATGTTCTTGGACTGAGGCCATAATCATTTTTAGGCAAGTTTTTGGTCATATTTTTAGTTCCTTAGACAGTCGCTTGCTGGAAATATTAATTTAGTGAAATTTTTAGACTTTAGCCAAACACAACTTTATATTATTCCATTTTATATCTATCTATATCTATCTATATCTATATATGTATCCCTATTATAATTATTAATCTCATAAATGACTTCACTTTGCCAAAATTCACCAGTATCATTTTGGAGTTCCATATTTCTGTGTTAAAAATACTTAAAAACTCAAATAATCCCAATGTTCTAAATACTAATGTATCTCCAAGTGAATTATGTAAAAATTTTTGTGTTTTGTTTTAAGCACATAGTTATTTCCTAAATATATAGTTTCAATTACACCTATTAGGAATGAGTTAATTTCAAGAATACTATTGCAAGAGTAAGAATATACAGTCAATTTAAGATTTCTAAGGTATTGTTGATAAATTTGGAAGTTATCCGTCAATCAATGTGTGAGGAAAGATCATCTGCAAAATAGTGAGTAGTTATGCATTAAAACAGATTTTTTAAAACAAAGATAATCTGGGGCAATTTTAATTGAAATATGAGAAAAACAAGTTTGCCTCAGGAAGAAAGGGTTTCCTTCGAAAACTTGAAGAGTTACTATAAACCATCATGTTGCTGAAATTATTAATTTTAGAAATCTTTCTATACTAAAATGAAAAAATTTTAAAGGTAGAATATGAGAATATCAGTAGTGTCTTCTTACTATACTCAATTTCTTCCTTCCATATTAGTTTGTTTTTGTATGTCTTTAGTTGGTGGTTTTATGAGTGTGAACCAGTGGCTTACTGTTTGTATTTGTCTGCCATCTCTCTCTAGTTTTAACCTTAGTTCTGAGTATAAATCCTTTTGGGTAATTTTCCAGGCTGAGGTTCCTGTGATAGTCCATGTATTGTGGGCTACATTCTCTTTCCTCTTCTTCCCCTCTCTCATCTCTCTGGCCTTATGGTATTCTTATGCCACCAACAGGAATGACTACTCTGACACCCTTTCATTTTCATTTTCATTATTTTCAGTGATCAGAGTTAGGTCATCTCTGCTTTTCTATGGCTCTCATTCATTTCCCGTTCTTCTGAAAATTTCCACATTTCCTTACAGTTGCAGCATTTTGACTCCAACGTAATCATCTTCCTGTTTTACTCTACTGAAATTTGTATGTTTCCAGTCAAATGGGGCAAGAGCATCTCCTGTTGGAAACAAATTCTTTCATGTTATTATTTCTACCTTAGAAATCAGAATTCTGTAAAAATGACAGTTGAGGATTGAAACGAATTCAGTGCTTTCTGCTATGTTGTAGATAAAATTTATATTGTTTTTGCAATTTTTTTCCTCCTGTAAACCAATTTATTCAGCAGTGTGAGTATAGACAAGTTATCACTGAAATCTAATGAAATGTTCATTGTGCTAAACTGCCCGAATGAAAATAGAATAATTGTCTATAATGTCATCATTTACTACTAATATTCTTTCAGCCTTCTCTTGCCTACTATGTATCATTTTCTTAAGAGTCTTCTAAATCATATCACTATTAGTTTGGATTGGTTTTTGTAATCTATCAGTGTAATTTCCAAATAATAAAAGATGTTTTAAGTTAAAAACACTTCAGAAGTTTTTTTCCACTTAGATTCCATTCTGTAAGTCCCTTGAAGTCAGTTATAATTATTATACTCTTGGGGGATTAGTATACTGTAAGGAGATTACTGGGCTTTTTTTATTTAGCTGCACAATGTGAGGGTGTATTTGGAGAGTACAGAGATGTAAATGTTGGAACTGTACAATTAGAAGAGTTCTGGATAAATACATTATATTCCGGCACCCTTTTTAAAAAAACAGCATCAACCAACATATAAATATGTTGAACATAAATAGTTGAACCAATACAAATAGTTGAATGCTATACTGTATATACTGGTTGCTGCTATAGGACATCATTTCCATTTCTAAGAATCCTATAATTAGTTTGAGAAAGTGATGTGCTCGTATTGTAAGCATTTTGTAGAATTAACTATTTTACATTTATTTTACACTTTATAACATTATTGTAATAGCATGAGCAAAGAAACTGAGAATTAGAGAAATCAACTCTTAGAAGAGATAGAGCTACTGGTCTCCCCTAGCTACTCATCTACGAAAGCAGCTTCAGTTAAAGGGTCTGCTTTTATCAAACGTTATGAGAATAGGAAACAGCTGACCCCCTCCTTGGGAATGTAAACTGAGCCACTGTTTGGGAACATAATTTGTCAGATTTTTTTGTTTAGAAAGTAAACCTATGACCCAGCTAGTCCAGAGATACTCACTCAGATATGAAAACATATATCCATGCAAAGACTGACATGTGTATTCATACTAGTATTTGTGAGAGCCAGAAACTGGAACAAAACGAATGCCCGTTAGCAGGTTAATGAGTAGACATATTATGGCATATTCATGAAGAAACAATATCAAGGATATGAGGAAGTGAGCCATGGATACATGCTACGACATAGTTACGTAGAGTGAAAAGGGCAAGCAAAAATTGAGTTCATAGTGAACAAAGCTTGATCAAAATAAATGGTGTGAGTTTAAATAAAAAAATCATATTCTAGCTATTTAACACATTTCCTTTATCCATTCATCTATTGGCAAACATTTGGATTCTTCCCATGTTTGACTATTGTTGTGAATAGTTGTGATTATTACGAACAATGCTGTAGTAGCACTAATGTTAACCTATACACTTAAAAGGATCAAAACAGTAAATTTTATGTTGTACTTACTTTACCACAACAAAAATATTTTGAAAATAAAATTTAAAAAAATTATAGTAAAAGATACAGTGTTATTAATCCTCTTTAAACTATTCCCCCTTGCTTCAAACACACTTTGTCCCATTTGTTCTTGCATCTTTCTGATGCAGTTTTGGAAGTCCTCTTTTGTGAATGTCTTGATGAGATTTGGTGAGCACAGCTGATAAATGCTGTTCAACAGGACAGTGGGCTCGTACAACCATTGCGGTGTGTCCTCTTCACCTTATTCACTGCGTCTGCTACTATGCAACTTCTGGGTGTTCTGCAAAGTCAGCATGACCGTGAAGAGTAAACAAGAATCAGAACAAGTGGCAAGAATGATGGAATGAGTGTGTTAGAACATGGGGAGAATTCTGAAAGGGATTAATGATATTGTCTTTTTTTTTTTTTTTTTTACTTTTTATTTTTTGGTACCAGGAATCAAACTCATGACCTTGCGCTTGCCATGACCAAGCGCTGTGCCACTGAGCTGTATCCCTGGCCCGGCATTGTTTTTTTGTTTGTTTGTTTGCTTTTTATGGTAATAAATTCAAAAAATTTAAACATTTACTGTATTTTCATCATATTTTGTATGAATCAAATTGTATACAATTGTAAAAAACAGGATTCATTATAATAAAAGCAGAGGGATTCCCTGGGTTTTTTACTGAGGGAGTTATGGGAAAGAGAATATGAAAAATGAGGAAAGCTTTGGAGTTGAGAGCTGATAGCGGAAATATTCATTATGATGGTCGTTTCACAGATAGTTTCAGGTAACTTCACCTAGGTAAATACATATCAATTATTGTTTGTATTATAAAATATAAATTTATTAGAGGTCAATTATCTCTTAAAAAAACCTTAAAATAATTGAGACTAATATTTGCTAATTGAAGCCTAGACACACAGTAAGTACAATATTTATTCATAAAAAACAGTGACAGAAAATAGATACTGTGAGCAACTTTCAGCTAAGGAGGACTAAAGAGGGGAGAGATGTGTTAGAATTTAAAGGCAAACATTTAGATAGGTAGATGAAAGATGACCGGCCTGTCATCAAAATGGAAATAATTGCAGGATTTTCATGAGTCGAAGAGGCTGTGGTCTCAACTCGAGATTCCAACTTCTGTTAGCGCAGAAGGGAGAAAAATGAGATTGACTAGAATTTTTGAATGGTAAGCTAAGGAGTTTTGGAGTAAGACTGCTTGGAATTAGCAGAATGCAGGAGCTCTTTAAGGAAAGGAGCTCACTGGCTGGAGAAGAGAGCATCAGACTGAGTTTTCAGAAGCTCTGGGCCTAAGTGAATTCAGGAAAAAAAGAGTCAGAAAGGTAGAAAAAGAGGGGCTGCAGAGGACTCTGCAGTTACCGTAGTGTCATACAAGCCAGTTGGTATAACAGCTTCAGAAACAAGGACTGTGTTTGATATTTCACCAGAGAAGTCCTGTAAAAGAGAAAAATTAAAGGGCTATATGTATTAATGAGAAGACTTTGGTTCTTACACCTAATAAATGGGTCTCTCCTAGGGTTGATACTGAACAGTTACCAAGAGGTCTTCCAACAAAGGACACAGAGAGAGAGAATCTTCTCTTGGGGCTGGTGATTTCCTATGGGGCATAGTTCTGGAGGGGAAGTCAGGCCTGTTATTTCTATCCCATGAAAAGGTGGCTTACTTTGGGATAAACTGTAGATATCTGAAACCCTGAGCATTTCCAAAGCCGTTCCAAGTATTACTGACCCTGTGGTGGACCCAAAGTTATTTTGACAGTTTTAAACTTTAGGAGGTTGTATAATTTGGAGATTTGGAATTTAGGAGGGATTTGCTAGATAAGCCCATGTTTTCCCTTTTAGATACTAATGAGAAGCAGATTGTCCAGCACAGGTAATATATCAAGTGTAGTTTAGACTTCTGCGTTACTCAGTGTGTATGGATTAGTTAGTAAGTCACATCTCCACATTTCAGGATAGAGTCACCTGTTGTTGAATGAATTAGCATGACACTATGGGCAGAACTTGAGCGGGGAAGTTGCAGTGTTGTACTGGTCCATGAAGCAATGTGACAGAGCTGAAGTGACAGGCTGTACTAGCAGGATATAAAAAGTTCCCTCTGGTAAAATTTACCAGGATGTTTTCAGATAAACTGTGAGTCCAGGACACATGGATGATGACAAGATTGTGAGCATCATATCTGAATATGAAAGGTCTGATGTACGCACTGTGTCAGAGACCAGTTCATTTTAAAATAGGCCATATTTTTCTGTAGTTGCAGGGCAAGTGAGAAGAAAATAGTTTATAAAGGAAATGAAGATGTTGATCTCTGACAGCCAGTCCTTTCAATCTATGTGAAGACTCCAGTTGTCGAAGTAGCAGCAGCAGCCTTTCTGGTGTTCTTTTTTGTTTGAAAGGCACACATTTAAAGAACTTTTACCACAGTATGAATAGACTGGGCTTTCAGCTCTGTCTCTCAATCCCTAACAGGGGCGAGAAGCCCCTCTTTGAAGAGTGAGCAGTCATCATACCAGAAGTGGAGAGTACTGGCAATGGGGAGGACTATCTTATGGAAAATGGAATAGGTTTTGCTAAAATGGTCCCTGAGATTCATCGCCTCTTTGTATTCTCCTCCTGTCCCTCTTCCATAAACATCTCAAATCCTTTCCCCCAAGAAGAAAAAAAAAAACAAAACAAAAAACTGCTCTGATGTTGCAAGCTAAATCCATCATTGCATTTGTAAGCCTGGAGTCAAGGGAGTTATTACTGCTTTCCTTTGTAAGACTAACTCCTTGGTGCATTTTTTCACTATTAACAAAATGCTGAAACTATAAAATATCTCATGGCAGGTCATAAAATATGTTATATTTCAAGGAGAATGCATAGCTCTGATTATTCTGGCCATACTTCATTTACATGGTCAGGGCAGGCTTGGCAAATAGCGCTGATTGCCTAAATAGAAATGTAGAGCTCTTAAACTTTTTGGAATGTATTACTTTACTTTGTGAGTAAAAATTGTTATATTGTGTTTTGGGCCAAAATTCAGCAGTTTAATATCCCCAAGTGAATTTAGAACATACACAGGAAAATATTCCTTGGGTTTTGCAAAATTGGAACTTCAAAATTGCTTTTGGCTTTAAAATGAAATTTATATTGAAATTATAGTAAAGATATAGTACTAATTGGTAGGAACATTAGATAGCTTTAGTGAATGGAAACAATTTGTCTCTGATACTTTTTTTCCTTTTTCTGCCAGTCCTTCCCATTTTTTTTTTTAAGATCAGTGTTTTAATCAAGCACTATATTGGCTTTTTTGAAAGATCAGATATTTGATTTTGTTTGAAGTAGTGGAGGCTTTAGTGGAAAATGGTGGGTTCAAAATGTGACATTTATTATGGCATTACGTGTCCTTACTGAAGAAAATTGAATATATATAAGGGTTAATGAGTGTCCTGAGTGTCTTATAAAATATAATTATTTTCCACTTAATAAATGAGAAAAGCAGGAGAGAGAGGATGATAAACGATACCAGATGAACGCACTGGACTTCTGAAATGACTATAGTGAGAGAACAGTAAAACATAACGTCCTTGAAGCATCACTGTGATTCTTCCAAGGTTCCCAGACTGATCATTTTGCTTCTCAGGAGAGATGTTTGTGGTAATTAAATTACGTATACATAAAGTGTATGTTTTTCAACAGAATTCTGTAAGATATGGTCACCATTTGTGAAATTGTTTTGATATTTGGATAAATATTAATTCCAGGAACTGGCTATAAGAAGCTTTGAATATTCAGGATTGTTTTTCCTGATTATTTCTTCTAAAGAGGAAACTCACATATACAGAAACACGCACATGTGTGTGTACACACACATACCCACGGTCAGTTTCTTGGTTTCTGTGGATTACTATATTGTAACGATGGTACAAAGCGGTTATTCCTGTTAGCTTCATGGAGCTGATGGTGTTATAGTGAAAATAATAATCTGGGATACTGCAGGAACAATCAAATTAAGTAATCAGTTTTCTGTCTTTGAGCAAAATACTAGCTTTTGACATGGTGAGTTTAAGAAGGAGAAATACAGAGTTAAAATAGAAGAAAGTAGGGCTGGGAATTTAGCTCAGTGGCCTAAGCGCCTGCCTGGGAAGAGTGAGGTCATGAGTTCAATCCCCAATACAAACAGAAAAAGAAAAAAGAAGAAAAAGTAGATACACCTGGAGACCTTGGATGACTTCAGGACCTGGAGTACATGAGTTACATGGCAAAAATAGCAAGTTATTTTTCTGCATGTCCCAACACTTGCAACATATTTTCTGAGGAATAGCAAGGTATTTTGACTATTTTCTCTGAGTGGGTCCAGTCATGGTTGTCTAGTTGCTTCCTTTGAATGGCTTATTATTCTTACATAGTCTTGCGTTTGTATTACAAATGATTTCCTGATGTTTAACTTAATTTTCCTTTGCCAAACTAAACTGTAATTGCTAGTTGGTGTAATTACAAACATACTGAAGAGCCATTCATGGTTTTGCTTCTCTGCAGATCTGAAACTCTCATTATTGGTGTGTATGGGCTTGTTTGTTTTTTTTAGATATATATATGGAATATATAATAAGTTAGAAAAGTTGAAGCATTCATAATACATAAAAAAGAAAAGATAACAGAAATTTTTAAAAGGCTAAATTTTCTTATGGCTGCAAAACATTTTTCCCATGAACGTATTTGATTTTATAAAATAAATAAAACGGAGATTGTGAGGATTAAGTGTTTTTATGTATTGTTTCCATTACATTTAGTAATGGAAAGGTAGTTTTAAGGAACTTTGTAAGCCCTTTAATGTTGGATGTATTTTTCTTAGAGTTGGGACAAATTTTCTCAATTATCCAGAGACAACTTTCAAAATTAAAAGATACTGGTTTATTGTCTTTCTCAAACTAATCCCTGTTTCCTAATTATTGTGAGTCAGCAACTTCCTTGAAAACCTTTCTTTGAGTCACAGAGTGAGCCTGTTGTCTCAGTAACTTACACTCTCATCATTTTACACTTCAGCATCACTCCCATTAAGTTTTGAGGGACTGAGAAAAGAAATACGGAAGTATGGCATTGTTAACGAGTAACACACACAAAAAGGTGTCTTGTAGCTAAGACTATAGGTTAAGAACCAGACTATATAGATTTGAATAATTATTCTATCACTTACCAGCTAGCTAACCTCATACATGTTATTAAGCCTCTCTTTGACTCAGTTTCTTTACCTATGTAATGAGATAAGAATAATCTACATCATGTGTCGTTGGGAGGGACAAATGAGTTGAGAAAGTATTTAGTAATAATCAGTGGTGGTACTGACAGTAATGCACAAAAATATAAATTTATTATTTTGATCAAGGGAAAAGATACGTGCAATGTGATGTCCAAAAGTTAATGCCAAGTTAATGCAGCTTGGATACATGCTACAGCTTGGAGAAAACCAGGATATGTTATTTTCAATTAAGTCAGACACAGAAAGCATCAGTATCTGTTTACCTGTCCTCCTCTATCCATGATTTTACCTTCCAAATGCAACAGATCTCAAGAAACAACAATGAAAGGAAAACAGTAAAGAGAATATTTAAGGATGACGCAGGAAAAACAAGTAAAATAAAATTCAAAATAGTGAAGTGGGATGGCTCCAACGAACTCTTTAATTTTGTTTTCCTCGATTAAAACTTCAGAGACCATGTCTTTCATTAAATAATTAAATTTTCTAGCAATTGTAGGCCTCATCAATCTGTGGATTTTCAGGTACTGTGATAGACTCCAGATTTACTGACAAAAACTGTGGGCTGGTGCAGCAGACACTCCACACTTGTGAGCTGGCTGCCTGGGCTGCCTTTATCTATCTTTCTCTATTCTGTCCTGTCCTCTAAGAGTGAAAAAAAAAAAAGATAAAAAATAAAAAAGGAGAAATCCATAAAGAAGTCATTTGGTGAACATCAGAGGGTGGGATATAGAAAAAATAGGGTGGAGTAGTTACAAGATCTGGAATTTCATAAGGCATCATGTAACAGTAACAGATTGTATATAGACCCTGGTGCACAGTATGTCTTAAATTCATTAATTTGTGTACAGGAAAAGAAGAATGATGGTTTGATGTTCACACATTTTGGAAAAAATGCCTTTTTGTATTACATTTGAAAAAATTCAAAAGCTACCTTTAAGTACTATAGTCTTTGACTTAATATTTTTTTAAAAATGAGGTGGAATTGAATTGCTTTTGTCTTATTACAAAGTGTGACTTCTACTTTGAAAAATAAGGATTATGATATTATAACATTTCAATATATTTGCCTTTGATTCCATTCACTTTACTTGACCTAGAAGAACTAGAGATCAGATTATTTATGATTATGATCAGTGGAATTTTCTAGGAAGAAAAATTAGTTTAATCAGAGCAATTACTGTTTTTCATTGTTGTTAGCTCTGAAGCCAGGCTAGTCTTCGTGCTGGTCATTACTGATGTCTGCCAGGATACTGTAGTTTAATTTGCTTCACCCATAGGTGACAGAGGTGTTTTAGGATGAGTCATTATATGCTCAGATGGTTACATGTGGTCAGTGGCAAGGGTCTTTGGTTAAAATTACACTGTCTATGGCTATTTTTTTCAGGAAAAGAACTAATTGTTTAAGCTTCTCTTATCTAGGCAGTTGGAGATAACTGAATGCCATTGGATAATTTTTGCTAAAAAGTATTATTTTGAAAAGGAGACTTGGAGAACTAATGTAAGCTTGGAGGAAAGATTGACTTTAGAAAAAACTAATATATGTATTTGAGGAAATAGACACCAAGCTAATATCCTTATCCAGAGAGAAATTGTATTAATCACTGGCATATGAAAAGACAAACATTTTTTCAAGATGATTTAATAAGAAAAAGTATTAACACTCATTTTAACTGATGAATTTTATTTGGTTTAATAAAATTATTTTAGCATTCAGTATGGTTTAATAAAATTACATTTAATTAAATTATATTTGCTTTTAAATAAATAATCACGGAAATGAAGGAAATCCATTTATAGTGAAACAGAGAAAATATTTTTCTGTTCTCTTTCTCCAAGTTTTCTTAAATAGTATAGGTTGAATAGACCTTATCCAGAATGCTTGGGACCCATACTCGTTTTGTTTGTGGGATTTTATTTTAGAATGTTTACAAATATATAATGAAAAATCTTGGGGGTGGAGTCCTTTCTAAATGCAAAATTCACTTATGTTTTATATGTATCTTACATAGCCTCCAAGTAATCTTACACACTATTTTTTACTCTGCCAATGTTTTGACTGTAATATAACATAAGGGTGGGTGTGTGATTTTTCACTTATGTCATTCTGTTAGTGTCCAAAAAATTTCAAATTTAAGAGTTTCAGACTAGGGATATTCAGCCTGCATAGTAGTATAAAGAGAAACATGTGATATGATTTTTCTATATATTATCATTCTAAAATATGAAACTTCTGAAAAATTGGAACAGGGATATAGCTCAGTGGTGCAGTACCTGCCTTGCAAGCGCAAGGCCCTGAGTTCAATTCCTGGTATCAAGAAAAAAGGTCATGCTGGGTCTGTCTTGGGACTGGGACATTCAGAGCCAAGCCTCTCCCCGTGAATGAGCATCAGTGCAGACTGTGGGGAGGGAGAACTAGCCCCGCCCCAATGGAAACAGCGCCATGCTGGGGCCACCATGGAACCGGGACATCCAAAGCCAAGCCTCTCCCCCTATTTCAGTGATAGTAAGGTATATATTTTAGCTGTTTTGTATTTGAAAATAAATAAATAAATGTTAAATAAATAAAAAATAAAACAATAACCAGGAAGAAGGCATAGTGTATTTTTAAAATGTTAAAGTAAATAAAAGAAATATAAACAATAACGAATAAATAAAAAAAATTCTGAAAAACTATTGAGGAGAAAGTAGTTACATTATGATATCTAAGATGATACTGAATTAAATATTGTCTGTAAGCAAAATAATGAGGTAGATAAAATTCTTATTAATTTCCTTTGTCAACTTGCTTTCATTTCTATGTTTCCTATAATTCTATGTTGTCCCGACACACCCGTATATACATACAGGTCACTGGACTATATCATAATCATGTTTTATAGAGAATAAATAATCTCTCACTACAGGCTTAATTTGATAAAAGTTTAGTTACAAAGTCTGTAGTGGATTCTTGGCATTTTATAGAAGAAAAATTTTGGACAGTCAGCAGATGAGATTTGACTGAAAGTCCTGTAGTGAAGTTACCTCTGGTCAGAAACTTCAGTAATACCTGTTATCCCTACCAAGGCAAGGGGTTCCAGTACTGTTCTCCTACAGCACGCACACACACATACACACCCAGGAATATGTCTGCATAAATGTTTCTGATATTGGAATGAATAAGGAGCTTCTATAATGGTACCTCTGGAAAGGGGCTCACCCAACTGCCATGGCTTGAGCCTTGCTCCTGAATGGATTATAAACCTCAATTTAAGTCATAGGGGCAACAGTAGATACAATCATAAATTATATTCTATTCCGTTGTCCAAATGGATAAGTGTCAAGGACAATTTCATTTCGCTGCAAAAAAATATATTTGAAGAATGTTTTCACAAATGTTTGGATGGAATGTTTCAGGAAAACTAGTAATTTGTTAAACTTGATTTAAATTTTATTTATATGAAGTGCCAAATAAAGGTAGATAAATCAAAATAGTACTATAAAGGTGTAGGTGAATTTCATTATTCTTCCTCTTACAAAAAGAAAAGAATATTTTGCAAAGCATCATAAACATCATTGGATGACAGTATTTCCCCAGTGACTGCTGTATGCTTGAAATATTCAACAGTATTCTAGAAATAACACATTGTAGGATGAAATTCTTTTAAATTATATTAGTCCAGTTTTCATCACTATGATGAAATACCTGAAGCAGGATACTAGTGCAGAAAAGAGGTTGATTTAGCCCCCAGTTTTGGAGGTTGATAGTATGCTGTAGGCTCTGGTGAGGGGCCTTTCTGGCTGCATCGTTTCATGACGGGTGACGATCATAGGAGTATGTGTGGGAAAACAAAACCAGAAACAAGCTGTCCTTTCTGAGGGCACACCCCAGGGACCTTCTTCTTGACCTCAGCTCCTAAATAGCCTTCTGGCTTCTGACCTTGCTGCACTGAAAACCAAGCTTCCATTACATGAACCTGTCAGGGACAAATAACATCCAAACCCAGCAATTTTGAATATATTTCTTAAGCCCAATACACCATTGAACCAAGGCTATAAAGTAACACTAGATTTTCATATGAAGCAAAAAAAACCCAAAAAAAAACAAAAAAAACATTGCGGGCCAATCCTGTACCATACTGATCTATGTCAGGACCTCCTGTGTGAAGTTGATGGAGAAATTTTCATTGAAGAACAAGTTTTCGAGTAGTACCAAAATGATTTGTGAGCTCAGCTTATGATTTGCCTTTAAATTCTTATTTTTTTCTGTGTAGTCTTTGTATCAAGATGTCTATTTCACTGATTGATTTATGGGAAGTAGAGGAGTTGGCAATAGTACCTCTGTTAACTAATATTCTTAAGAGACCATAAAGATATGCCAATATTTTATGGGTGCCTTTTATTCACTGACCAAAAGTGAAGGTTTTCAGTGCTTTTAACACCTATCTCTCATTAGCACTGGAAAAGCCAACATGTTCTAACTTATGCGGGTAAAGCTCTTGCTCAGCTTGCTTACAGTTTGGCTCTGGACTAGTAGGATGAGAAATTGGAACACCAATAGGAGGAATCATGGGGTAAGAGAGGGGAATGATGTGTCTTTGTGGTGACCTGGGTAGAGGGAGTGTGAGGAGAGAGTGGGGAGAGCAGAGGAAATGCAAAGGCAGATGCCTGAAAGAGTGATATGCTTTGCGTGCCAGGCCGAATTCAGGATTAGTGGTGTAGTTGTGCAGTTTCCTTTGGGCGAATAAAAGCAACTATTCCTATGTGCTAACATTTCTTTATTCCCTATGGTTTGACAAAATTTAGATACCCTAACTTGTGGATTAGGAGTAAAGATCATTAACATCGGTCCTTAGGCCACGCAAAGACAGTACTCACATCAGAGTCACTCATTATTGGATCTGGCCTCTGCAGTACTAGGTGAAGGACAGATCGCCAGGAGCCTGAGAACCCAGTTCTGTCTGTACTTTGACAGTCAGGGATCTCCAACTGTTGGGAAGAGAAGCAGCTTTTTATGTTCCTCAAACCTTGATTCAACAAGCATTCATTCAATTTGTATTTTCTGAAGACCACTTTGTATTATTGACGGATTTTGTTTTTTCCTGCAGCTTGCTATCTTGTAGATAAAATTTGAAGGTAACAGATAGAACATGGCATCATGGTATTTGAGTGCTGGAAAGGCAGACAGGAGAAGCCTGATTATACTAATAATTTTTAAACGTTGATTTTGTTGCCCAGCTAGAGATAGAAGTTAAAGGAACAGTGTAGGCATGTAATGAACAGGGGAGCAAATTTGCCTTGTGGTTAGGGAAAGCATCTCAGAGGGCAGGACATTTGAAACCTAAAGAAAGTAGGGGTGAGGGTTATAATGAGCTTTCCCCAAACACACAACACTTTTGTTTGTGCTCCCTTCAACTTGCAGGGATGCAGGGAAGCTCGACACAGGTGATGTTAGTGTGTGTCAGTCACCAAACCCAGATTTAGCTATGTTCAGTGGATTTTACGTGCATAGAGGATATCAACCTCCCTATTAAAATGTCTAAGAGGAGATCATTTTGTTCGGTAGTATGTATAAATGAATTTAAAGTACCTGTACTTTCTACAACAGTGAAATGAGCACTGAATCTTAGGTCCTGATGACCAAGAAATAGTCTGGTTAGGATACTGGTTTTGAGGGAGATTGTATTATCTCCACTTTAGAACTGAGGCAGCTAAAAACTTAAGAGGTTTGCTTCAAGTCCTGTAGCATGTTTCATGGCTTTTTGTGGCTTTTTTCTCATAAACTGGACTGAGTTACTGTCTTCCTCAAGGGGTATGTGTCAGGTTGTTATACTCTGTGGACTAAGGTTAAGTCATTTCCGTATGACTAACGGCAAGTCAGTGGCACCATTGTGTCTAAAACGTAAGCTATTTGCCCTGAGTGACTTTTTGAACTCCGTTCTTAATAACAGAAGCAAATTCCATGACTCGTTTTGGTATAAATCCGTGTCTTTCTGAAGCCTTAAAGAGAAAAAATGTGTCACAGGTCATCAGGTATGCATTAGAAACCGTGAGTAAGCAGATGACCTCCAGGTCTTGAGAAGAATTGAGTGTGTGTCCTTTAACAGTGGAGTGAAGTTGTATAATCCAGTGTAAACCTGTACGTGTCATTAGGAAGTTCTTGTTTTAAACCTTCTTGCTTAATAGAAATGTAGTTTCTTCACGGGTGTATGCTATATTCTGTGAGTTTTCAGTGCATCTTCTGGTTAAATATAGGCAAAACTGCAGAGTGAACAGTTTTCCTTTTTGTATTTCCGCTCCTCTTCTGTGCTTTCTTTAAATCCCCCTACTGCCCCGCCCCCACAAGGCTCTGTAGTGTGCTGGTCAAGATAAAGGGCACAAGCACAGCTCCTTGTTTTTCTCCGCATCTCTTTCTGCCTGCTGTCTTCCTTTCCTCTTTGCTGTGATACTCTGATAAATTAATATTCCTTACAGTTTTAATGACTGCTAATACATTAATGCATCTTAATGACTGTTAATGGCTTAATCTGCTACACCTCCTGGGTAAAATATTTGCATTTAAAAAGGGTTTTTAGAATCTGAACCTTGTTTAAAGCAGTGACTCAGTGTTAGAGTCTGAAACCTGTTGACAAATCACTTGGAAATGCCATATTATTTTTTAATTTTTCTTCGCATTTCCACATCTCAGAATAAAAATACATTCTTTAAAATTGTTGTGATAAGGCAGTGTAAGGCTAGAAGTAAGCTTTTTCATTCGTTGTGGTATGGAAGGTACAAATACGTCTTAAAAATCAGTGACATCTTAGATTTGTTGAAACACGTTAGTCATTTTTTTGGTCACTTTTCAAGTCATACTATATAGTAGATGGAATCTACTTCCTTTATCAAACCACACGTGCGCACACACACACACACACACACTATTTCTCTTTCTCGTTTTCTCTCTCTCTCTCCACAAACTAAACACCCATGAACAAATAAATACATATCCTATCATCATTGAATCATTGCCATTCTTTAATCCACTGTTGTGAAAACTTCAGTTACAGTTTTAGTGTTAGAGTTTTTTTTCTTTTTCTTTTCTTTTTTTCACCTACATTGAAGAATGCTTTTTGAACTTGATTTAAGACGTTTTGAGAAGTGGATACTAGAAATGTCTTTCAATTTATAATGTCTCTATGCTGTTTTTTTTAAATGTTGTTTTTCATACTGTGAACACCTTGCTTTGAGCTGGAAGTGATGAAAATGAGTAAATACCATGAATGATTGCTGTGTCTTGAAGGACTGGCTATCTTTGAAAAGATGAAAAGGCTTCGTATCTGTAATTCCCCATCATGTGATACACAATTTCAAATAAAAGACTTAGGGTCCTTCTTTCTTTTTGGAAGGCATTAGAAACAATTGCAGAATAAAAAGCAAGCTCATCAACAACAAAAAAAATCAGTCAGAAAATTGGCTAAAATTCAGCTCTTTGTGCTCTTGAGACTGAAGGCCTGGCTGAGAGAAAGTGCTCCAATTTTCTCTCGTGCAAATCCGTTGCCTCCTTTTAGATTGGTTACTCTTTTGAAGCAGTTAAGAAGTAGTATATCTTGGCAAGAGGAAGTTTTATTTAAACAATTCTTGGTAAATTCCATTTATTTGTTCTTCTTCCACACCACTCCATTACTATTCTTAACCACCTCTGCACTCCCACTTGGTCCTGAGGTGTTAATACTCATGTATTTTTCTCTAGGAGGTTTTAACATTTTATTTGCATTTAAGTTCAGGATTTATAAAAAAATTGAGGATTTATAAAATATGCATAAAACGAGTTATATTTTCATTGTTTCACAATATTTTCATTATTTGTAAAAGAATAGAATTTCTTTGAAATTTGTGATAGTTTTATATTTAGACGCCTTTCCAAAAGTTCAAAACTAGGGTTGAATTTTGTATATATGTGTAGTAAACTGTAGAATAAACTGTGAAACTTGAAATTTTCAAGACTTAGTATGTTCATGGAATTCCTAGAATATAGGGTACTAAGTAAAATTAAAAACTACAGTTCTGTGAAATGTTACTGTCAGTCCATTTGCTGTTTCTTAATATCTTAGCCTGTGTTGGTAATTTTCAGGTTAAAAGTATCTAAGGATAAGTTACCTGAGTAGGAAATAGGACAGAATACTGTTACTTCAGGGGTAGAACAAACTTGATGGGCGAATCTGATGGCATGTTGATAAGCAATGGCAAGAGAAGGGTACTGCATGAAGATAAGGAAGATTTGGTACAGAAAACAAATGTCACCTCCTCTTTTTGTCTAGGAGTCGTACAGGGCCTTTGGAAATGAATGACTGGTCTGTAGCTGACAGTAGTGTTGCAAAAGTTAACATCATTTTTCCATACATGTCTGTGCCTTTTGAACTCTTTGGGTGCTTGTGTGAAATTCAGTCCTGCAACTCCCATGCTGTCACATCCAGGAAAGAGTATATTTAAAACTTACCCAGGAAAACCTGTCAGACCGTGGGTCTGTGAAATGTGGCATTGTCAAGAAAGGCACCTGTGAGGCTGTTACAAGTGCAGTACAGTATGGTCTGTAATGAATCTCCATCTCCAGGGAGCTTTAGATATAGAATAGACAGCCAGGTATTTGGATGGTGGAAGTGTTAACCTGCCTGAAGGAAAGGTTCTCATCAGGTGACCTCCGTGTGGCCCTTGCAGTCCTGTAATTCCAAGTCTAAAATAGTCAAATGAAGTATCCTGAGCGTATGTGTGTGTGCAAGTATGTTTAGTGGTATCTAAGCATGTTTATGTGTATATGTGTATATAAGTATGTATGTGTACATAGAAATGTGTATACACATGTATATTTAGTATTGTTACATTCATTTTTCTTACTCTCTCAACCTATGTAGAATTCTATTTCTGTCTCTTTCTGTCTCTGTCTGCCTGACTGTAGGTCTATCTGTTGCTATCTCTGTCTTTTTCTCCTTGCTTTGATGCAGAAATGTGTACGTATTTACTTGTGTATTCAGATGGCTAACATATATAGTTCTTGACGCTTTAGTTTCCTCATTGTATGGCTTATAATTTTATCCATATTTTTCTAACAGTGAACTCTGTCTAATTTTAACTATTGTTGGCAGAGGATAAAAACATAGTAGAAAATTTGTTGTTTACTAGAAGAAGTAGTTTCATTTGGTCACCCATGATATTTTCAGATACTACTAAGGAAGGCGAGAGTAGATAAAATCAACATCTACTTTCATTTTGAAGTTTTTGTAGAACATTAAAAGTTTTGGAGCATTTTTCTGACAAGGGTATGAGATTGCAGAGAATGAAACATTTCTGTATCATGATTTGGTTCTGGTATTTAAAAACTACTTTGGTCAAGAAGGTGAAGTACAGAAATGCCATCTGACTTAGCGAACACATCTAGACTAATGAATAAAACCATCCATCAGACTATGCATCAGACACTAATCTAGAGAACGATTCCTCCTGAAAAGTAAATATGAACATTCCTCATCATGTTTGCACTCAGAATGGAAAGCAGTCAGTTCTATCCTAGTCCTGTGGCAGTCTTCCTGGGAAAAGTTCAAAGTATTGTACATGCACTGTTTTGAAAACTACCACAGTCGTTGTGTCTTGGTAACTTAGTTTTCTAGACAGAACTGATCACAGTCACCATACTGATATTTTCATCAAAATGAAATTTTGCTTACACTAGAGGAAAAAGTGTTCATTTTTCAGTTTTCAAATATTCCCCCTCACAATGTAGCACCAGTAGAGGCTATCCGCTGATTTGTGTATAGGTGTGTGTGAGTCTGATAACAAATACAAATTTACCACTTCCAAGGTACAGACAGTTCTTAGCCACCGGCACATGAACAATAGTGAGGGCATTTTACTTACCCCAACCAGTCTGTTGCTTTTGCCTAACTGCCATCTGGTTCCTCTGTCATCTTTAGTTAACTCTCTTCTGTGATTACAGAGGAACATTTCTTTGGGCAAGATGCGAGGTGCAGCTGTTAAATGGCACCAAGGATTTCTTCCTAGGACTTGGGAACAAAATGGTTATCAGCAGCAGCAACTTGAAAATAGAAAATTTAAAACTCTGTTCATATTAGACATGAAAGTATTACTGGAAAAACATTTATGTTTTTATGGCTAATACAAACTGCAGAAAGGCACCAAAGTTCATGCTGTGGTTTTAAAAACTGTTCCAAATCCAATGAGAATTGAGTACCTTATCTAAAAATATTTATAAGGAGCTCTGCCTTGCCTCTTAATTTCTTGTTCTCTTTGGATTAGTTTGATCGAGGGATTATTTATGTTCACAATGAGTTACAATGGTGTGGGGAAAACGTGAAAGATGTGCTGGGCAAACCTGCCAGTGTGGGGCTTTTTAGAACAGTGACTGTCATGTGCTGCTTGCAGCAGGATTGATAGGTCCTCTTTCTCTCTTTTGCTGACTGTTTCATTGCTGCAGAATGAGAATGTAGTATAAAATCTGGTGTAAAGCCCACCCACCTTTTTATAGGAAGGTGGAGATAGATGGTCCAAGAAATTTTTTTTCCTCCTGATGCCTAATGCCAAGCTGGCCTGGCTTGCATGGAAACTGGCCATTAGTCCAAAGGGACTCTACCCACTTAGCAGAGGGACAGCAGCAGCACTGTGTTTTATGCATAATCAGATGCCTCTTAGGAAAAGGCATTGTGAGGAGATGGAAAGTGGGTTGCTAGTATTTCCTTCAGTAGTCTCCTGCAGCAAGAAGAGATTCTGTCTTTCCTATAGAGAGTAGAAATATGAGGCAAAATGAGTTTTCCACATTAATTCATGCTGTCTTTAAAAAATTCATAGGTTCTTTGATGAAAAGAAAGCAGTAATTAAAAAAAAAAGCCTGGCAGTATGAAATAGAGAACTACAGTAGGCCCTTTAGAATGGGGATATTTTCTACTTGAAGACACTACATTGAGTCTCATTACTTAAAATGTGTTGTCCCCTTACCCTGTACTTAAAAAACCCACAGAAAAAGAGACTTCACCCTAATTATAAAAGCATAAACATGGTAGAACAGAGATAATGTTAAATAAAAATAAAATGCACACTTCCTTCATTTATTCAGTAATTACTGATATATTTTTTATTTTGAAAAGCAGTTTTATAGTAGCAGCTGAGAGTGTCAGCTTTGGAACCATGAAGTCCTGGATTTGAGTCCTAGCATTGCCAAACACTACTTTTGTAACCTCATGAAAGGTACTTAACCTCTTTGAGACTATTTCTTAATTTGACTAAGGATAATAATAGTACTCATTTATGAAAATTTTTGTGAAGAGGAATTTGCAAAGCACTTGGTGTGTAGTTCGTGGCCCTAATAGTTAAATAATGAAGATTATTTTTGTATTTCCAGTGGTGCAACTGGATGAAACACAGTAGGTAAGAGTAAATCCTACTTTCAAGTAGGAGGTAGTTTTCTAGGAATGAAAGTAGCAAAATAAATTTTTTGAAGTGTTGTAGTTCTGGAGCATCAATTTTGAATAAAAAAAGGAATGATTTAATAAAGTATGCCGCCAACATTTTCCCTTGTGTTATGAAAGTATAGAGTAACTACATCATAAAATAAAAACAGGAACAAAAGCATTTCCCAGAGAACAGATTGTGCACCACATAAAACTAAAATCTTAAAATAAATTTTATTAGGATGCCTATTAACACCTCAGCTTGCAAGTGACACCCTGTTGAGAATCTTAGGAGCAATTCCTGTGTATTGAGTGCAGCAACATATCATTATTTTCTAATACCCATTTTTACTGGCAGTTTATCTTTGAAAAAGTTAAAATCTGACATTTCATAAACTGCCTGTGCAGGAACCACAGAAGTGTCATTTTGCACATGTAGATTGCTCCCAGGAGTCACCTAAAACCTGAGTTTCCTGTGACCACCCTGGAGGAGGACCAGGTCTGTGTCATTTGTAGATGAACCTCTAAATGTAACAGGTGCCTGATACATAAGTGATGCTCAGTAAATATATGCAGAGTGGCGAAATGGTGATAAAGTCTGTGTTCACACTTCATATATTGTGCTACCCAGAGGAAATTCCCTAGTATGGTGGTAAAGACATTAAGTTACGAATGGAAGAATCCAGTGAGTATGAGAATTATGTCGACTTTGAAATAGTTAATAGATTTCTTGTTTATGGAGTTGTTTTGTAGATTATGTAATATAATAATAGAGACAAAATCATTTGGGAACCTGCAAAGTTGCAGTACCTATTCTTGAAAGTTATTACTCTACTTGATCCCCTAATTACATAGTAATTTTGTTTCATCTGTTCCTCTGCTCCCTTGAATGCAATCTGAGAAAGCCACTTAACATTATTTTTGCTCAATAGCAATAATGTTCCAGTTACTTTAAAAAACATAGGTCATTAAAAAGCTTAGAATGCATTTATTTGCAAGAAAATACTGTGTGTTAACATGTACTTTGCTTGAGAATGAAAATAAGAAAATAACTGAAGAAAATACTCATTGATATCTTCAATAAATTCTGTAAGTCTACTGCTCAAACAAGAAAGGTAAAGGTAAAACTGTGCAGGAGAAATTTTGACATTGGAGTTTGATTTAACTTTTTTTTAACATACTAGGTAGAGTTGATGGACATTTAAAATATTTATACATTAAATAATTCTACCGTGTTAACTAACTGCAGAGTTAGTAAACATTCAGCCATTCATCCAGCTAAAATTAAGTAATTTTTTAAATATAATGTTGGTGTATTAATTTTTTTTTGTCTTTGTAGGTACAATGAATTTACAGTCACAATGGGATACTTTAGAAAAATAAAACCTACCTGAATTTTAGTCCAGGACAATGATATTTTGGTTAAAGGGTTATAGTTTGTAACAAATAGCCTACCTAGATCAGAATTCTAACACAGTTATTAGTAACTTAATTTTGTATGGCTTATTTGGCCCCTGTTTTGTCATCTGCAAAGTGGGCCTACTATTGTCTATGTCATATTGCTGTTAGGAACATTCAAAAGTATGACTGAAGAGAATTCGTTACAGTGTCCAGCTTAAGAACCTTGCTCAGAAACTAGCATCTCTTGTTACTCTGTTCTCTGAACTGTTTTACTGATAGTTAACTGTAAATGTATCAGTTATATATACTTTGTCTTACATTTAATAATGAAGGATATAGACTTCATGGTTGTCTTACTTTTCTCATTGCTGAGACAAAATACCGAACACCCCAAGTTAAAGGAGGAAAGGTGGATTTAGCTCACAGTTTATAGAAGTTCAGTCCATAATCCGCTGGCTCAAAGGCAGGGTGGCACATAGTAGAGGGAACCATTCATGGTGGCAGAAGACAGCAAAAGTAACAAGGAACCTTAACAGCATTTTTGTGTCCCTCTTATGTTGTATCTAGACTGCTGGGATTGCTAATCACATAGCCTTAATTCCAGCATCACATATTGTAAATTCAGCCACCTCTGAAAAACTATGATCACATGAGGCTTTAGGGGGACATCTGGACACAAACCATAACAATGGTAGTGTATATTTTCCTGAGATATAAAACTTATGGTTCTTTAAAGTCTGAATTGTGGTAAATAACTCTGTACTGTATGTATACAAATTTTGCCATGCAAATATGGAGTTAATGTGCTATAGAATATCTGATCTTACTTTGATGATCTTAAGTGATACTAGTCATTTACTGTTTGTCAATCCCTGAGAATAGCTGGAAAGTCAAAGTTTAGTAGATTGTTTAAATAAAAGCATACTTTGATTTTCTAAAATTGAAACTCAGCCAAGCAACAAACAAAACTAGAAGCTGAGGTGAATAGCTAAATTTTCAAAAACAAATAAGAGAACATTAACATAAAGTAAATAATTACTATAGCTTTACTACAGTCATTGGAACTTGTTTATTTTTCTGAAAAAGCCACAAATAGGTTTTCTTTCTTTTTTTAGTTTTAAAAAAAGGATAAAAGTGATACAGAATTTTAAAAAAAGTACTAGGAAATGAACACTAGTTAATATATTACATATTGTTATTTTAAAAATAGTTGTTCAGATTATAAGATTTAGGCATGAAAAAATGATTAAACATTGAAAACACGAACTGCTCTTTTTGACGAACTAACAGAGATGAGTAGTATAGTTGTCTGTCTTGTGTATATATATAATGCACACACATATATATGAATACATACATGCATACATGTGATCTTTTCCCTTCTTTCTTTTCTCCTTTCCCCTATCCCAGTTGTTCTTGCTGGCTTTTATAGGTAAATGGATGCAACTTGAGACCATACTCATAAGTGAAATAAATCAGACTCACATAAATAAGTTTTTGGAAGTGTATTCAGTTCAAGTTTCAGGGATATAGGAAATGTTTTCATGTAAAATGTAAAAAAGATTGAAATGAAGAACTTTGCTCATATTGTGTATATAACTGCTTTAAAATTATCAATGAGCAGTGTTCAATTAAGTACCTTGTAGGCCACTTTTGGACATGTATTCTTTAAATTGTGGTTACACTTACATTGACGAGAGTAGCATTTATGTTGCAGGTAAGAATTGTTATTAACAGTAATGGTGTTATTTCATCTTCAGGAAACTGAGTTGAAGCAGATGGAAGTTAAAGTTATCCACATCATGACTGTAGGGACGCGGAGTGTGTGATTGTGACCCCATAACCCATATCCTCCATTCCTGACACAAGTTTTAAATCCTTTCTTATATATCTTTGTTAACTGTGTTAGTCAGCCTCAGCCTCCATTTTTTTTTAAAACAGTGATGCTTTAGTTATTCTCTAAATGTCTTACTCATTTTGCTTTATTTTATTTTAATGTACTACAAGTAAATAATAAAGACATTATAAGAAAGCAGTCATCTGGTATCAGCATTTCTTTGTGGTAACAAAATACCTGAGAAAATGAAGCTAAATATTTATTCTGGCTCATGGTTTCAGTCTGTTCTGACTAGCTGCATTGCTGTCGGCCTGTGGTGAGGCAGAGCATCACAGTGGAAATGTTATGGTGAAGGAAAACTGCTCAGCTAATACCAGGAGAAGGGGAGAGAGGAGGAGGCAGGAGAGGCAGGAGGGACGGGGGGAGAAAGACAGAGACAGAAATAGAGACTGGAGGGAGGAAGGAAGAGCCAGATGAAGTATATCCCTAAAGGTCATGGCACTGTAACCCACTTCTCTCAACTAGGCGTTACCTGCTAATTTCCAGTAACCTCTCATTAATATGATCAAATTATGAATTCATCAATCGATTAAACCACAGACGAGGGTAGCGCCCTTACATCCATATAATTAGGTTGCATCTGTACCGAAGATGGATGTAATTATGATCTACTGCAAACATACACTAATTAAAAAATGTTACTACCTGACAGTCAAGCCTCCAGCACATGGACTGTGGGGGACGCCTTAGATGTGAACCCTAACACTACTTTCATCAGTTACCATCTTGGCTAGATCTTCTGGATCACTTGCTTTAGCTTCTATATCAGCACTTCTTGCTTCCCCTTGCATTTTACGTTAAGGAGCCAACTTCTTTTCTTAAACCTCGTGAACCGGTCTTTGTTAGCTTCAGATTTGTCTTTCGTGAATTCCTAACCTCTCCTTGTCTTTAGAGAACTGAAGAGAGTTAGGGCCTTGCTCTGGGTTAGGGCTTGAGTAATGGAATGTTGTGTGTGGCTGGTTTATTCTTCGCTCCAGACCACTAAAACCTCCAAATCAATAATAAGCCTGTTTAGCTTTCTTATCATTTGTGTGCTCACTGGAGTAATATTTTGAATTTTCTTCAGTAACTTTCCCTGCACATTTAAAGTTTAACTAGCTGTTTGGCATAAGAGAACAAACTTCCAGCCCATCTGTGTTTTTACCATGTCTTCTTCACTAAGTTTATCTCTGGTTTTCTTTTAAAATAGCAGATATGCAACTCTTCTTCCACTTGAACACCTAGAGGCTACAGTAGGGTTATTAACTGGCCTAATTTCAATTGTTTTATCTCGAGGAATAACTAGACCCCAGGAAAGGGAGAAAGTTGGGGATATGGCCAATTAGCGAAGCATTCAGAACATATATATTTATTACGTTTTCCATTTTATATTTATGTGGTTTGTGATACTGAAAAACAACTAAAATAGTAACATCAGAGGGCAGTGATCACAGGTCACTGTAAAAGATGTAATAATAATGGAAATACCTGATATATTGTGAAGATAACCAAAATGTGACATAGAGACACAAAAATCAGCACATGCTGTTGGAAAAATGGTGCCAGTAGACTTGCTGCAGGCAGGGTTGCTACAAACCTTCAATTTGTAAAAAATGCAATAACTGCAAAGAGCAATAAGGCAAGCCACATTAAGACAGAGCATGCCTGTAATCTTAGCCTGAGGTCTTATACATTCAGTTGTTCAAGCAATAGTATAAAAAACATTAAGGGATTTGAAATAACTGTAACCTTTTACAGAGGCAACAGTGAAATGTGGAGTGACCGTGACTATTAGGAATAGAGAAACTGAAGCAGTTTTTCTGCTCTCACCAACAGACCACTGAATACAGTCCTTCCAACACCAGATGTGTCTGTGGGTTTTGACTACAGTGGAGCAATCAGTGCTCTGATGAACACGAGATGGGTGTCCTGTAATTCAGTTCTCATACTGTCTCCCTGGAGATAGCACCAAATCCCAGAGGTCGAGGGCTCAGTTCCACAATGCTGCTCCCACTTCTGTTGCCAGTCACCAGCCTTCAGCTAAGACCTGTGCTTCTGACCAGCTCACCATCAATTGGGGTTCTCATGAAAGTTCCATTGATTTGTTAGAGTAGCTCACATAATTAAGAGGAATAATGTCTTTAATTCATTTATTAGAAGAGATATTAAAGAGGATATAGATGAACTGCCAAATGGAAGAACTATAGAGGACAAGATGTGGAGGAGGGTGTAAGGGGTTTCTGTGTCCCCTTGTGGTCTGCTGTCACCAGGTGCTCTATGCACTCAACAACTATGCACTTAGAAACTTCCTTGACTCAGTCATTTTGGGTTTTGTTGGAGGCATTATTATTACTTAGGCACAATCACCAGGTCTACCTTCAGTCCCTCTCCTCTTCCTCCAAGTTGAGGGTAGAACTGAAATTTTCCACTCTTCAGGTCCTCAACTTGAGGCTAGTGAGGAGCCCAGATACTAGTTAGCCCTTCCAGCGTGCCAAAAGTCACATATCACTTAGGTGATTTCAAGTGTTTTAGGAGCTGTTGTGCTAGGAACCAAGGGCAAATTTGTATTTCTTGTTACAGCACAGTATCACAGTACCATGAATTTGGTGCTATGTAGGAATAGGAATAGCAGTAGATTTTCAAAAGCTTTCTATACTGTGGTGAAAGGCATTTTCACTCTTGCTGTAGGAAATCGAGATCTTATGTGGGCTGAGCATGAAATTTCAAAACTTCATTTTGGTTAATAACAACTCTGAAAGTTCAGCTTTCACAGAAAACTTCAATTCACCATCTGTAGTCAGCATTAAAAAGGATGCTTATTGACCTTTCCATTTCAAAAGAACTTGTTTAAGTCAACCATATAAGAGACCTTCTGATGGTCGTGTACAAACCCATCAATCTAAACAGAGCTCCTTCTTTGAAGAAAGGGATGAAGAATCAATACTCGTCCACCCCCACAACTCTGATTCCACAAGGCTTCTCATGCCCAGGATGGTTCTGCTAGTGTAAATGCTTTGAAACTATTTTGATTATTCAAATTTTTCCATTCATTACGACAATATTTGGGCTAAGTTTCACCTTTTGCTACAGTTATAAATCCAGTTTTACAATATATTAAATAGTTGTTCTCTTAAGCACTTTATCAGTCTCATATAAGTTTTTGAGTGCCTGAGACTCAGATACTCAGAGGTTATCTTAATTTTTTGTGAGACATCCATTTTAGGTTACTAAAATCAATAATCTTCAGGTTTATAAATACTGATTTTTAATTAGATTTGTAATTTGGATCTTTCATTCATGTTTTTCTGAGAGATCTACCATTAAAATGCTTTTAAAAAGTATACAGTACTTATATCAGAAAAATTACATAAAATATCAGGGGTCAGACTCACAAATATTTTTAACATTTCATTAATCTTAGAAAAACAATTGATGTAAGGTTGTTTTAGACTTCCAGTTACCCTGATCTGATCCTTGCACATTGTATACTTGTACTGAAAGTGTGTAACTATATACCATTATTCTGTCAACTAAAAATTAAAATATATTTTAAAAATTCAGTTAAAAATACACACAAGCCATAACAGTATATAGTTAACGCTTCTAGTCCTCTTGTTTTATGTTGAAGAAAAATAAACCTGGTGAAGGAAAAAGCACCATGGAAGGCTTTGGATAGAATTCACTCGATGTAATTCTTCAGAATCATAGGGTCATGAAGTGCTGGTACTTACATAACTAAAAAACTTGAGTAACAGTGTGTTTTTGTGATTTTTTTTAATGTTTGTGATTTTTTCACACTTTTTCATGGTAAATGTAATAATCACTGTGTGTTAAAAAATTTCATGGAACTGTCTCCTTATTTTATGTCTGAGGTCACAAAACTTGATGTTTGCTTCTAATAGGGAAGCAGTTCGAGATTCAACTAAGTAATTTTCCCAATAATTTACAGCAAGTAGGTGAAAGCATTAGTGTTCAAATTCTTTCTCACTCTGCTGCATTATTTTTCTTATTATATTATTAACCCTCCTGCCTCACCAATGCTCTGACACACACACACATGCACACGCACACACACACATGCACATACATATCCCTCTTCCTGACTGCTGTAGCCTGATGCCTAGCACAGAGTCCCATGTACACAATAGATTGCATACTAACCTACCCTAGAATACTTAAAAAAGGGAACTTTTGTTTTTTATAGATTATTTATATATCTTAGACTGTGTGTCAGATAGAATAAACTTAGAAAGGTATAATACCTAGAGATGTATAATACTTTCAGTCCTCAAGAATTTCATTGTCTATGGAGAAAGTCAGCAACAATTTTTATTTAACATTTATGGTAAAAAATAATGTATGAATAGATTTCCCAAAGGGGACCTTCCAAAAGATTTCAAAGTGTAGTCAGTAACTCCTTTTAAACACTGTCTAGGAATGTGAGAAGGGCATTGGATGCAAATCTCTCAATTTGTTTCAATAAGTCAGTTTTTAGAGTGTGGGGTACCTAGGCTGAATAGTGCAATGAGCTTTATACATTGGATTAACATTTTTAAGGTAAATATACAAATTAAGCTTCACTTAAGAGAGCCATCTTACCAATTAACATAAATAATTCAGTTTTTACTTGATTTCATAATTCCAAGTGTATTTATATGTATTAATGGTACATCTCAGTTTGAACTAGACACATTTAAAGTGCCAGGAGCTGTCTGTGACTACTGAGCTCAGAATTGAGCAGTTAGGATAAGGCCAGAATTACAGATGTTCAGAGAAAGTTTGGATCAAAGAAGAGGAGCGTGTAAAGCATGTGTAACAGTTGTTTGAGGTCATGAAATTTTAACAGGATTTATGTAGAAAAACGAAATGATGCTAGATTTTGAAACAGTTTACTGCAAATGATCTTAACAGCTGATGAAAAGGTTACTAGTTTATAATGTACTTCGCTGAACTATTAAAATAGACTGTTACACAGTTTAAGGAGTTTGTGACACTCAATTGGTTATTTTCATTATGGCATTGAACAAAATAAAAGATTATTCAGTAGTTCCAAAGTCAGCAGAATAGCAACCTTTAAAGGTATTATGTAAAAGACAGAACTTTTGGCTAAATTATATCAAAACCTAAATAAACCAGCATGTGATTTAGAGTGAAACCCAAGTTACTGTTTCCTTGGAGATATATATGTGTGTATATATATATTATATATATGTGTATTTTTTTTTAAATTTTGCTCAATGTAGTCTTCCTAGACTTGTTAACTAAGAAGAATTTTATTTTCCTAGCACTACAGTTAATGCTTCTGAATCTGGTGCCTACAGGTCATATGTTTGGGATCAGGGCTTTAATGTATTTTTCATTTTCACCAGTCTGCCTAAACTGTATTTGAGGAGTATTTTATCATTATTTCCAGAATTTAGGAATACTTTCCAATTATATCTTTCTAATTACATAGTCTGTCACATTTAGTTAGGTGATGACATTTATTCATTTATTCACTGAAATTGCTACCTACATTTTCATCTATGGAAATGCGTTTTTCCTGAACCACAGCTGCTTATGTGATTTCCAGTGATTCATGTAAATTGATAAATGATAGGCATAGTACTTTGTTTGTACCTCATTAAATATTCTTCACTTAAAAGGCCCGGGAATATCTGCAATCTGTAGATTTGATTATCCACTGATTTTTACATGATTTTAAAAAAATTACAGGAGGGTATAAATTTTTCATCATTAGTTTTTTTTTATGTATAATTACTTAAAACTAACAAGACACTTGCCTACGACTTGTGTGTTGAAACAACTAGGATTTGTACAGATACTCTTAATGTAGACACAAAGAAATACTTTGATTTATCACATAACTCCCTCTAACTATTCCATGACTTATGGTAAAATAGTTGACTATTCTTTCTAACTTATTCTTGTTAGCTTACATCCTGGACAATAAATGATGTTTGCTTGAGGTCAGATTCAGGGTTCTTGTTTTAGTCCTTCTAGAAGATGCCCTGAAGCCTACCTGCACATGAGAAATGGGCCCTTTACATTGGCCCCCTAACTTCCTAGTGCCTCTCTTCTAGAGGAAGATGCTGTAAAAGATGATCCATTGAGAGATCTGTGGGGCATAGAAAGGAACAGACACTGAGTGTCTTGGTCCCAGAGCCTAGTGCAGGCTCCTGCATGCCCAGCCTCTCGCAGAAGCCTGAGTTTGCCCTGGGAGTTCTCTTTTCTGCAGTGATGGCTTTGGTAGCAATCTGAACAGCAGACCATAGTTTAGCAATGAGCAGCACAGCATGGGGTAGATGATGAAGGGGCAGAATCCAACAACACCCAGTTCTGAGGTCAAAGAGGAGGGTGGCAGCCCCAGTACACCAGGTTCTGCAGCTGGGCTGGATGCCTGGCCATGATACTGTCTTGAAATTGCCCATGGCCAGAGTACCAGAAGGACTCATGATGCCAACACCTCCAACCTTTAGAAAACACCCTTACCTAGAGTGTATGCTGCATTCTCCATGATCTAAGGAGTGAGACTCTAAGACATTTCTACTGATAATTTTATTTGCAAATAATGTATAATAACATATTTTCTGTGTGTGGTGTTACACTTTTAATTTTTTTTTGTGTGCGTAATTAAATCCTTAGAATTTTCACTGCAAACTAAATTTGCCTGCATAACTAAGCTCACTAATTTTCTTTAAATTAAAAAAGATATTTGGTGTAGTGTACTGTTCTTTATCAATCATTGTTAGAGGCCTACCCTCTGTTTCTTTTTTAGAATTGAGTTAAGCCATCTCACTGTGTTGTTTAGTTGCTCTTGCTGCATTTTATTTTTACAGTATTTTTTTAATCAGTTGTAATTGTACTTAGTCAACTTTGTAATTAAAATTTCTGCATCCATTCTGTTAGTTTCTTGCTGTTTTTCTATGCATAGTCTTAAAAATTACGAATCAGATTTCCTACTTTCTACTTATTCCCTTTTTTTCCCGCTCAGCCTCTGCTCTGTTTTCAGTGGTCTGAAAAACAGGTATGTAGGTGAAAGTTCTTATGTTAACAAGGAGGAAATTGAGCAGATATTTCTACTTTCCGTCTTGCACCTCCAATTGCAAGTGTTTATGCCTCAATCTTTTGTTTCTGTTGTTCTGAAACAATCAGTGATTATGTTTCAGACAACTTGACATTAAATTATCTGTAGGAAAAGACTTGTAAAAGCAATGCTTCAAAATTGACTGTGCATATAGTGTGTTGTTTCTTAAAGCTCCACCATGAATTGCAAGCAGTTCTCTTCCTCTGCATTGATTATTGCTAATTTCTGGATGAGCTTCAAGTATTCTATTATTTCTCATGAAATTAAAGACAGAGATAGAAAACCTCTTGATAATGTGGTTTTGTTAGTCAATAGATTTGAAAAGTAGAATACTTAAAACCATTATGTGAAATGTTCCATTATTTATATTATATTTAGTTAATGGTGTTAAGTATAAATTATGTGAAGCAGTTGTTTTGGACCAAGTCCCTAACCTGAGACCCAGTAGACAAGACTAAAAATCAAAATGGGTCGATTCATGCTGAAGTCCCATGTCACCATACGGAAACTGAGTTGTTATCTGGTCTTCTTTGAAACAAGGAGAGAGAGAAAATAACAAAATTTCCCTAAACAGTTTCAATGGACATGATTCTGAAATTCACAGTTTTAGTTGTTATACAAAGGTAACCTGAAGTAACGTGACATTATCAAGCTATTTTTCTGCTGCTCTTTCTTCCTATTCTGGCCCTAAAAGCCAAGTAACATGGAAGTAACAGTTTCACTTTTTTTTCTATCTATATTCTTTAGTCTTTTTTTGTGTGTATAAGTTCAACCTCTTCTCCTCAGATCATTGGAACTCATTCTATTATATGAAATAAAGTATTGTTCTATTCTAGAACCACCAAATAAATAAAGTTCTTTAAACTAAGTTGTTGTAATTTTATCCTTTAATAAAGGTAAAGATGTAAATTAATGAACCTATTTTTATGGCGCTAATATGTCTAGCATGAATTGAATTGAGTTAAAAGAGAAATGATAAATCTCATTGGCAATGTGGAAATAATCCATTTGATTTCATGTAATATTTAAATAAGCCTTCCAGAATTTGTTATGGGTTTCATTAGTAATGAGAAATATATGTGCATGTGTAAATGATGCCATAATTTTCATGAACTTTTTGACTAAATAAAATTATTTGAATACTGTGAACTGAAATGGAAATATTTTGATTTTTAAGTCTCTGATTGATTGTTGTCCAAATAATTGCTTTCCATAATAGTGTTTTTGTTACATTAATTAGCGTAAAGATAGTTGTATTTTTTTATGGGACTGATTTTTATTAAATTGTCTTGTGTGTGTTCTCACATTAGATATTTTTCATTTTCTTTAAACAGTCTAATAAGTGTTGAAAACCAGTGCAGTTTTATGGACATTTTCTTTTGCATAATAGTATAAGGCATTTTCTTTTGCATAATAATACAATGTTTGAGAGATTAGCAAAATTTCCTCTATGACTGGAATGCAAATAAAATAAATCCTCAAATTAAACTACTGCTTGGAAAAATAAAGGTGACTGGAATATCTATATGGGAAGAGGGCAACAGATCCTGAATTCTGAGCTTTTATATTCTATATGCCTAGAAATTAGTGGGTTTCTGTTCTGTTTCTGCTATTTCTAAGGGCTGTATTTCTACTGTTATTCCCCAGTGTTCAGCCCTGCGTGCTTAACTCCACACCACTTCAGCATAAGTGGTTTTACTGCAGCTCTAGGGAAGGAGGATGTTTGTGTAACTGCTGGTGTATTTAAAGTGAGTTAGAATAAAGATTCTTCAGGGCTGCTCCAAGGTGTTTAGGAAAAAGACCTATTGATAGGGTTATTCTTCTGTTCTGTTCCAGACAAGAGAACTACTAAGCTCCATTAAGACTCAAGAAGAGAGGAATTTGACACTGTTTCTGAATGGTGGAGTGGTGAAATCATATTGATCAAGCCTGGTGGAATGAGGGTGTTCTTATGTCCTGCTGTGGAGAATGCAGGAACCTTGCGTTTCATTTTATGGGTGATGCAAAGCAAGTAGAATTCTTGAGAGAAATAAGATAATTAAGGAGTCATCGTGTTTTATTCCAGAATCTTGAGCAAACCTATAGCATATAGAATTGGAAAGGAATAAAATATCAGTATGTAAGTTGGAAGGAAACAGATCACTTTAACTAGGAAAACTATCTTAGTGGAATGTCATGTTTAAATGCAGACATCAACCAGATAGCAGCTCTTGGGTTTTCAAGTACAACTTTCATTGAAAGATTCCCCAGGTAGGATGCACTCAAGAGTGGAGTACAAGTGCTCAGAGAAATGAATAAAATATTTCCTGGAACAAGGAATGCTTATGCTTCTCTTGAAAAGGGGGAAACCGTGGGAGAAGGTGGCCCACCCACAAGAAGGGGCTCCTGCTGTTTACATTTTCAGTTAAGTCAATGAATGGACTTTCAGTATTCCTGAGGATTTTTGGGTGTGATGGGTCTGGTAGGAAAGGAGCATCAATTTAACCAAAGGAATACTGATATGGATTACTTTGGGTCACTAGCCCTGGGTCCTGGAAATTGCAGACTTCCTAAAAGTAAAAATTTTAGTTGTGATTTCCTCGTGTCCCTTTTCTTGATCTTTTATTTCTTTTATCCCACTTCATTTCCCCCTGAGGATTTTATCCCTTATTTTTAAAGAGGTGCACAGGCCTGAGGGTCTCTCTTTTTTGTAACTACTTAAAGTCGAGCAGGGCAATTGATCCTGCCTAGTGTAGAAGCCTAAGTCTCATCGTGACTAATCTGAAGCGGACATAGGAAGATGTTTTTTGTTATTTGATAAAGGATTCTTTTTTGATATTCTGGAAAAGAGGACAAAGATATTAGCAAGTCATTGATACTTCAGCTTCATTTTATAAACTGATTGAACAGACTGAGGCCAGGAGTGAATGGTAGGATATTGATGAGTTGTGGCTCCAAAAAAATGGGAGAAGTCAGTAATATTTGGCATAAGACTTTCATCCTGAATATTAACTTCTGTTTATTTTGAGGTGTTGACCCAAATACAAGGAGTGGAGTTTAAGAGCACATAGACTCAGTTTTGTCTACAAGTAATTTAATGTCTTTTTACTTTATAACAATAGTTTAGATTTAAATAATTTAGTGAATTTTAGTTTAACATTAAACACTAAATTTAATTTAACACTAAATAAAAATTTTTTTAACCTTTCGTCCATTTAAATTTTTCTATGCCTCTGTTTTGTAGACCTGAGGACTTTTTGTAATGACTGACCCCAGATAAATCTTAGAGATATATAAAGTCTGAAGTAGTTAGATAACAGAATGTTTATAACATAAAAGTAATAATTATTAGTTATCCCAATACTCTAATTGTAATTCCTTATAATATTGTAATCCCTCATCTCGTCCTGCTCGTGGCCCAGAAAATTACATTGGTAATTCCATTGATATGTTATTGGAATCCTGGCGAATTAATTCCAACCTACCACTTCCAGTGCAACCCATGGTGAGAATAAAGACACTAAGATGTATTCATAGTTAAGGGCAGCCAAGAGGTCCTGAGTCCATTCCAGGTGAGGAACAAAGTCCCTGATCCAAGGCCTCCCCCAGAATTATTATCTCATGAAGAAGGAAGTGGTTCAAGGATGAGTGACAGTGAGGATGGTGGGAACTATGTGAGCTAGGTGAGCTGGCCAGGTGGAGAGCAAGTACCTCTGCAATATGCAGGGAGAATGATATGCAGAAAAACCAGTCTGCATAACTCAATTAGGGTAGCATTTGAATGGTTTTAGGAGGCCCTTGCTTCAGTTTCTGATATGTAGACTTTTGTGCATGTAACTTTTGTGTCATAACTTCTTATCTCGTGGCTTGAACCCAACTGACGTTCCTGGAGCTATGTGGCTCTGCCATCTTGCTGTGCTCAACCTTATTATACGGAACAGGGTCTAAGGAAACATGAAGCTGTTGACTGGTGTCAAAGATTACATATCAGTACCTTAGCTAACCTTATTTGCATTGTTTTGAGCCAGTTAAAGGGCAAAGGAAGTAGCATAGCCAGTTCTGTACATATCAGTACCTGGAGACAGGATTTGGTTTAACTAATGCCAAAGTAATTGTTCTGCATGCAAGCGGAGTTGCCCAGGTTGTCTTCAGAGTTAGTAGCTAGAGTATTTAATTGCTATTTTTATTTTATAGGCATACTGATACGAGAAGCTCAATCTTGACCTGAGAGGTACTTGCAAGTTCATTCAACAGAATGAGAATATACTAAGAGAGGCTGAAGGACACATGTTTGGCATAGTTAGTGAGACTGATAGTCAAGGCTTTTAATGCCTATAAGTGATAGTTTTAGCTGAGACTAGGGGCTGGTACATTATTTGGTGTCACCTTTTTATATTAAGCCTAGCTTTTAATTTAATGTTATGCTCTTGCTGTCTCCGTGTGTGTGTGTGTGTGTGTGTAGAGAGGGGGGACGGAGGGACAAAGAGAGAGAGACAGGTATAAAATTTTGTTTATACTTCCCTGTTTAGTGTTTAAGACCAAATTAAAATGAAAGATGTCTTAATCAAAATTCATGTCTATCTATATATATATTTGTCAAAGTCACCTTAGGCTCATCAGGATTATTTTTGGAGACATGGGCAGGCGTAGCTCTTCTGTTTTTTTTTTCTCTAGAAACTGTACCGTCTGCTAGGATGGGTCATGGTCTTTGCTTGACCATATAGCTTCCCTTGAAAGCATGCAGAATATTTTCCTGTTTTGTGACCTTCCTTGTAGCACAGTGTACACTAGTTGATTCATGTCCTCTGGAGTCTGATAGCTTCCCTGTTTAGGAGGTTGGAAAACTCATCAGAGTTGTAGGATTCTTCTAGAGGAATCGTATCATGTCCTGTAGGCTGGCTTACTTTGGAGGGCAGAGACCGAAATATTGGCTTTACTCTTTGTGCAGTTCCTTTTTTTAAGCTTTGGTCTCCAAGCCTTAGTTATTGAACATCTGGAAGATTGTTTATACTAGTATTGAAGTTGAAGCAGTAGGTTTAATTGTCATAATCTTATCTGGTTGTCAAGCACTTTGAAATATGAAGTATGGCCAGAGAATTGGGTTTTTATTATTGTCTTCAAAATATTTAAATTTTTATGTTGTCAATC
>RJWT010000502.1:0-39308 GCA_004365215.1 Cuniculus paca
ATGACCTTGAGCTTGCCAGGCAAGCGCTTATGCCACTGAGCTAAATTCCCAGCCACTTTGCCAATTTCATCAATGTTTTTTGCATGACTAAAAGTTGATAACAATTGCATTTTAATTAATATATAATTTAGATAGTGTTTACCTCAATGAAGTAATGGCAGAACCATCTATTTACAAGAATTCATCATAGAGGCTAAATGAAAACTTACTCCACCTTAGTCAATTTATTCAGGATTCTCATTTTATGCCAATCATGCTGTTCCAATCAATAAGCAACAAAAAAGTGGTTGCAAAGCACTAGGTGAATACACTGAAAAGACTGATGAAATATGGAGCTCTGGTGGGTTCTGACTGCTAGAATGGGTGCTAACCGTGCTCAGTGAATCTGCCATTTCTGTACTTCTACACCATTTCTAAAATAATGACTTTGAATCCTCAAAGTCATTAATCCTCATCTTTAGGATCCCTTCTATTACTAATACTTTATAGTAAAAAAATTTTTTTAAAAACTACTTCAGTCATTTCAAATTTAACGAACATATACACACATGAGGCACCTAACTCATGCAGATAATTGAAGATATAAAGGAAATATTACTAATTAAAAATTTTTGCTAAAAATTTCTTACAAAGCACTGGAGCATACTGGTTTTAACAAAATGATTTACAAGATTTTTTCTTCCTCACACAAATAATGTCTTTTTTTTTTTTTTTTTGGTACCGATGATCAAACTTACAACCTCGTGCTTGCCAGGCACTTATGCTGCTGAGCTAAATCCTTGGCACAAATAATGTCATCTTAACTAAAGTTTTGCCTCTATTTTTCTATTTGTATAAATTAATAAATGTAAAAGACATACACTCAGCTTCTATGAAGAATATCAACATAATGATGATATATAATTCTATTCCTATTATTGATTATCCTCTTATCAATAATTAATCTATAATCAAGTTCTCATTTACAGCATTTTCTTTGATATATTAATTAGAAACATTACAGTAATCAATTTTAACATCAGGCACATTTGTCTCTATTTACTAACTAGAAAATGATAAATGTGTTGTCGTATTATTTGGTTTGAATTCAAAACTGCAAAACTAATGAAACAATTGTGGAATACTTTTTTGAAATGTATTCTGATTTATTTTACTAGTATAATGTTTTCTGGGTTCCTGAATGTTTATCACAAATGACAAAATTCCCTTCTCTTTAAAGACCAAATTTTATTGTATTACTATGTATATACATTTACATACTCATTTTCTTTATAAGTCATTCATTGTCAGACACTTGGTTTCTTCTCACATTTTATCTATTAAGAAAAATGCTGCAGTGAGTGAACATGAAATTGTAGATATCTCTTGGAAACTTGTTTCTGATCCTGTGGATATTACACTCAGAAGTGGAACTGTTGGATAGTATGCTATTTTTCTCCTTACTTTTTGAGGAAATGCTACACTCTTTTCCATATGACTGTAATAACTTACACTCCCACCAGCAATATACAAGGTTTAATTTCTCTCCATGTCCTCAACATTTGTTATCATTCAGCTTTTTGATAATCTCTATCCTAGTAGGTGTGAAGTAGAATATCTGATTGTGGTTTTGATTTGTATTTCCCTATTAGTGATGTTGAGCTTTTTTTTTTTCATGTATCTGAAATCCAAAATCGTCAAACTGGAGAGAGATACAGAGTAGAATTGTGATACTCAAAAACTGGAGCAAGAGAGTGTATAAGGAAAGGGGAGCTTTTGATCAAGTTACAGTATTTCAGCTAGACAGAAAGAAAAAATGGTTAGTGATCTATCCCACAGAAGGGTAACCACATTTAGTACTAATTCATTATGTATTTAAAAAATTCCTAAAGATTAGATTTCAAATATTCTTGCCATAAAAATTGATAAGAATGAGAAGTGATGGATATGCTAAACAGTTTGATTTAGTCAATCTATGATTTTAACGCATATTGAAACATCACCTTGTATATCATAAACACATACAATCTTGTTACTATTTTGAAGTGCTGAAAATAGAACCCAGGTCCTTGGTAGGCAAGTGCTCTGCAACTGAGCTCTACCTCCAGCCCTGCAATATTTTTTCATTTATGAAAATAAAGACTAAATTTAAAATAAATTTTAAAATAAATATTTAAATTTAAGCAATTAATTAAATGTAATCCTGAACTTTACAAAATGTGATGTAAACAATATTTTCCTCATGATTTCAGTTTTTACAATAAATTGTGTTTTAGAAGCCATATATGATACAATTTCCCTTTCAAACGTTAAGTTTTAAAGATCTGGAAAAGTTTGAAAGTAAAAAGACAAAAATTTTAATCTGGTGTGATGTGGAGGACAAATTACAGCAAAACTTGAAAACATGAAGCATGCTTTCTCTTCTGATACTTAACATCTGAGAAAATGATGGAGCAAAATAACTTCATTTTCTACGTTATTTTATCTCATTTCTACAATTGATTAGGCACGAAATTCTATGAACTTTACCTTGTAAATAGGCCTTGAGTTATAAAGTGATATAGTAGCAGCTAAGTGTTACAATTTTCCTTCAGTAAATAGCTAGATGTGGATTATTAGAGTATGCTTAACTCTATGAGAAGATAAGAGCAGCGTTACAATGAGATCACTGGGGCGCCAAGCAGAGGGTAAACACAGACGAACCTGGAATCATTCTGTCCAGGCGTTTAGGAAGAGCTCCTTGTGTGATCATTAGCCCCTCAAATTGGCATATGGTAATTCTGGGACAATCAGATGCCAGTGCAACGTCTCAACTGAGAAGTAAAAGTGACCTGAGTGTCTTATAAGAGCAAGTTTTGAACCCTGGAATTGTGGTTTTTTCAGTTCACGTACACTTGCCCTAATTATAGCCTTCAGCTTTGTGTGCATTGCACGTTGGACGAGTTAGGAAAGTACAAATTTGCAAACAAGTGTTCTATGTGTATGTAATGGCTATGATGAGAAAATTCAGACCTTCAGGTATGATTAAATTTAATGATTTGGGGAAAACAGGTGCACTTAATCTAGCAAAAGGTGAGTGCAGTCTTTCAGCTTTTAACCTTAAGATTTAAATTATAATTTCAAAATGTTCAGATATATTGTATCCTGTATTGTGTGGAGTGTTTTTTTCCTCCCTGTGATATTATGGTTTATTCTTTAGTGCCTTTTACTGTTGGACACATAGCTTAACCATTTTACATTTTGGTTGTTATTTTGTCAAAATAAGTGTTACTTTGTTAAGCTTGACCCCCCTTTTTAATTAAAGAAAAATGAACTTAAAAGCAAAAAAAAATGTAATGAGTCTTTTAAAAACTTTTTCTCATTAATCAACTTAATAGCTACTTTAAAAGAGAGTGTAGCATTAAAATTTAATAAACAATTTTGTAGTCATTGCCTAAAAGGATAAAAGAAGCGCTATCATTTTGTACTTACTCTAAAATCTTTAAATTTTTATCTTTTAGCCATTTGATTTTGTCTTGAAGTTTATTAAACTTATCATAGGCAGGAAATAATTTCTTCGTAGTGTAGCTATTTGTTCTGTATTCTACTGTTTGTATTCGATAACTGAAATTCATTAGATTAAGATGCATGTATGTTCAAAAGTTGTCTGACCAAAGACACGGTCTCTATGGAAATCAAATGAGGAATATTTCCATTTGCTTATTAGGAAAGCAAAAACCAGTGTCAGAGAAATGGTAACACTTTACTTCAGTCATTCATTTCTTATTGAACAAGAAAAATGTTATTTGAAAGGTACAATTGCTTTTTTATGAAATTCCAGTTGAGAATTAATATTCTCACTTGCAGAGAAATAACCTTCTTTGCTATCTCAATAAATTGGTAGAAATAGCCTTGAATATGGTGGTGCATGCCTATAATCTCAGCACTTTAAGAGGCGGAGGCCGAAGGATTAAAGGGTTTAAAATGTAGTTCAGCCTGAAGGCCTGGATTCAATTGCCTGTACTGACCTTAAAATAATAAATAAATAAATAAGACTCCAGAGAATTCCCATGAGTTCCATGGGAGACCACATCTAATAGTATGTGCGAGTAAAGTGCAGTAATGGCAGCAAGTAATCAGAGAATAAGGCTTGCATGGTCTCTCCGTGTGCATTGGTGTGTTTGTGTGCATATGCACTTGAGTGTGTAACTCAGGACATCCTATCCTGAGGTGCTATGAATTTCGGTGGGTTAATCAAGTTTTGGGAAAGGACAAAGGACCTCATCCTTTCATTTCAGGAATAAACTCCAGTTGGTAATGATGTAAAATTATTTCAAAACTCTGCTGTATTTAGTTTCCTCTTATTGTGTTGAGGAATTTTGTGTCAACATTCATAATGTACATCGGTCTGTAGAATTCCCAGTATCTCTGTCTGGCTGTGGCATACAGGCAACGCTGGCCTCTAGGATGAGTCGGGTAGGGTTCTCTTTCCTTTACTTTTTGGGAGAAGTCTGAGAATAATTGGTGTTAGTTATTTAATGTTTGATAGAATTCACCAGTGAAGCCAACAGAGCTAGGGCTTATGTTTGCTATGAGATTCTTGATTAATGACTTAATCTTACTAGATTCAGATATTCTATTTTTTTACAGGTTAGTCTGGGTAGATTTTGTGTTACAGAAATGTTTCCACTTTATCTACCTCATCCAATTTGCTGGCATAAAATATGAATGTGGGAAATTTCCAGCAAGCTACTTGTAAATGTATTAGATAAAGTGTAAGTGCTTAAAAATCGACTTACACATAAAATGTTCAATCTAAGCCTATTTCAACCAAAATACAAAAATACTGTAAAAAAGACTGGAAGCAAATTTAACAAGGAATTTGGCAGTAAGTCCAAAAATAAGCAATTATTCAACATTCAAAACCATAATTTTATCTGACTTGGTTATAATACTTAAATAAATAAATCTAAATATTTATAAATATTAAACTAAAATTATGTAGCATATAAAGATTTGAAGCTACTATTAATCAAGTAAAACTGAAAGGAGAAAATATAAGACACTCAAACAAAATTTCCAAACTATTATTTCCAAAAAATTAATAATACATACAGTGTTTGCTCTCCTCTTCCTTATTCCCATTTAGAAGTAATAGGTGAGGCAGCTTTTCATCACAAAACTTTCATATTTACACTGGCAGTTTATTTCACAAAAAGTGCCAGTAGTCAGTTTTGATTTAAGTAAAATCCAACTGCATCTGGTTTGTGCTCATTAAATGTCTACCTTAAAATTCATGAATATTAATGTTAAATGGTCTATTCTGCTATAACCCTACAAAAACATAATTTTACATGTTGAAATGTGAAGAGTTCTATCAAAATATGAGAGAATTATTCTAGACACTTTTTCTTCAGGTACACATTCATGTAAAAATATATCCCAAAATTATATAAATGGCTAAGCTACCTAAAGAAACTTTTGTTTCTTTAAAATCTAAATGTTTTACTCTTTACTGATAGGCTTTTTTTTTTTTCTCTCTTTTGCAGTGCTGGGGATTGAACTCGAGCTTTAGGCATACTAAGGAAGCATTTCAACAATGAGATACATCCCTACCCTCTTTACTAATATTTTTATATAGACTTTTAAAATAAAACTATTTACTTAGTATGAACAGATTAAATTGAAAGAAACCTTACTATTTATTAAAAATGAGAAAATGAAGGCTTTCAAGAACTAGCCAAGGAGAACTGGCATACACAAACACACCACTGAAAAGTGCTGGACAGAGATGAAATCACTTATTTTACCCAGGACTTACTTTGATTTTGAGTGAGCAAAACACTACAATTAGTATATTGTGACTATGCCAGGCATCTAAATATAGTATTTATTTTTCTTTTCCCTTGTCTGATGAATTGTTTTTAAATTCAGTTTTAAAATGTCCTAGCTAATATCCTTGACATTAGTTTCTGACTTACAACGTGATCTAACTCAAAGCTATGTATTATCCTCTTTTTTATACCCATGGATCTGAATATACCCTCTCTTTACTCTTGTACTTTTTACTCTATGCTAAATAATTTCTCCTTTTGCTAAAATTTTCCCATTTCTGTCCAGACAAATTACTCATTAAACAATTACCATCAGTCAAATTCTTCATCATTTATTCATAGAGACTCTCACTGCCTTCTGTGAATACATGTAACACACGCATGCTATAAAAATAAGGGATCTTCTATATATAAAAATTAATTAATTCACTGCCACATTAATTAAGTGGCTTTCCCCACCCTCATTATTTCCTAAAAGAGTTCTGCATATTTTATGTCCTGCCTAAGACTTTATCCAATCAGTAAAAAATGACACAAATAATTATTATGAGCAGATTATAAGATTTAAGTAATTATCCTTATCTACTTTTTGTCATTTTTAACTAAGTATAAAATTACCCAAGTACCAAATTTAGCTGTTTTTTACATGATAAATTTTTCTTAGATTCTCAGGTAAATGTGAGGACAGCATTCTCATATGTCCTCAGCTATGGCATCCTATAGGTCCAAACAGTCATTTCAACTAATACCACTGTGTTTTTACATGATTCTGGTAAGTTTTGTTTATTAGTCTACAATAGATTTCAAATTATTTCCAGACAGCAGTGCAGAGTTGGCACACATGTACTTGACTAAAGAAAATGACCAAAACAAACAAACTATTCTATTAATGGAATGAAAACAGTAAGAAAACAATCACCAACAATTCACCTACAACACTCAGAAATCAGGATGTGATGGTTGTGGAACATGTTTGTGAACTAGTCTGAAGAACAGAGACAACAGATTTTAAAACACTCCAGTGACCTGAGGAAACAGTTCAGTGTCAGAATGCTTGTTTAGCACATGTATGGCACAGTGTTTGATTATTACCACTGAAAACAAAACAAAACTAAACAGAAGGACTAAATAATTTATTAATTCTGAAAACCTATCTTTTGATTCAGAGAAAATATAATTTATCTGATCGAGACATGGATGCATTTACATCATCATGACCACTCAGGACACTAAGTGATACAAATACTTTTGGAGCTAATCAAATTTGTTTCATAAGTATTTAAATATTTTTAATCACAAAAGTCTATCTCTACCTCTGCCTCCACCTCTGCCTCCACCTCTGCAAAAGAGTTGATAAAGGAAAGCGGTCCAACTCAGTAAAACTGTCAGAACACATTTCATAATGCTGCTGCATTGACAGAATGGAATACTTGTTTAAGTCGATTTCATTTACCATGTAAGTTGGGTAAGAATGGTGATCACAGACATCTGTTCTGTCAGTGAAAGGTTATGACACGTAGCAGGTTCAGACTGTCGGTGCATTTAAAAGACCCCATTGGAGAAAAGAGCAATTCTGCTAATTATAATTTGCTTCAGGTGAAAAAAAATTCATGATAATAACACATTTTTAGATTGAACATGAAAAGACTTAAATTTCTTTAATGCTATATTGAAACCATCTTTCAGTGAATATACTCACCCCATCTGGTCTGCCATCTGAAGCTGTGACAATCAGAATGTAGCGATCTGTGCTTTCCCTGTCCAGGGCCTTCCCTAAGGTTAGAATCCCTGTACTAGTGCCATAGAAATAAATAAATAAAACAGAGAGATATTATGTCACAATGAGTCTTCTTACTTTAGCGAACTATTTTTGATAGTTTTCTTTTCCCTCTAAGCAATTATACTTTGAATACTTAAAATGTATAAAATTTGCATTCAAATTGAGAACTGAAAAAGGCCTTTTAGGCTGTCAATCTTAGAGATACAGATAAGTAGCAATACTGAATAAGGTAACTAAAGATGATTCTCTTGGGTCTCAAAAAAAAAAATAAGTGAAACAAAACGTACTTAAGTTATTCTAGGAAGAAAGATACCTACCTTATTCACGATTATTTCAAAAATAAATGCAACCATTATTTTTAGCAGTCTCGTAATATTTTGAGCTGAATATGGTTTCTTATAAATAGTTGTTATTGCCTTCTCATTTATTGTTACATATATTCATTATGAAAATAAGTCACTAAAGTTCTATTGTTGACAAGTTCTATGGAAAAAAGTTTTTTCCTTCTTAATTTCAAAATAGTGGAAGCTTCTTATAAAAATTACAAAATAGAGAATTTTTAATATTTTTGAGATTATAGTTTATATTGTGATATTTATTTTTATAACCACATTTAAATATATATTTGCTCTGTGAAGAGGAATCAGGCTATTTTACATTCTTTCTAATAAGATATTAATAGCATTAGTTTACCTTATAGTATATAAATATAAACTCTTTTGTGTATACACTAATGATACTGTCATTTTGTCACTTTTTTAAAAATGTTGATAATTCTCAATTTAACTCACATATAATGTGAAATAAATAACACAGAATCTTTTACTTCAACTACTTACCTTTTTATTGTCCAGAATAAATCCCAATTATTTAATGCTTTATTATCTAATATAATTTTTCATGATAATTTAATCATTTACATTGCTCTCTAAAACAAGTTCAGTTTGAGCTTCTTATATTTTAAATCTGACATTACACATGACATTTTCATTAAACCCTAACGTGCACCTACTGTGATAAAAAGTTTACCTTAAGATGATGAAACATTAACATATATGACAGGTATAAAAACAAATTTGTTTTGATTAATAAAAAGCTTTCATTTTACTCTAAGTGCTTTTATTGTCAGAGTGGAATTTAAACAATTCTCATCCCATGCCGTAATTGAGTACAGAGAATTGCACATAATGAATCAAAATCAGAATTACAGTAGTTCCAATCATTCTATATGGTGTTCTCCTTGATTTTAGACTTTAAAAAGAGTTCTAAATACATGGTATGACTACAAAAAACTGACTTTTTGTACATCTTAAAATTTTTTGTTAAAATAACTGAAAACCAATCCCCAAACTTTGTTCAAAATAATCAGGTTCCTATCAATTCTCTATACCCGCATGGTTCATAGAGTCTTATTCTACAGTGACATTCAAAATGATAAGACAATTAATGTTTTTATGATTTACTTGCGAGTAATTTGAGAAATAGGAAATCTGAAAACCTAGGTATAATACAATGAAAGCAAAAAATTACCATTTTCCTTCTCTTTCTCTGTTTGAAGTATCTAGTACTATATTCCTCCTTGCATATTAAATTAGAAAATTAATAGTCATTTATACAGCAGTTCTATTTAGGGCCATATTTTCTGTGAACAGTTAATTTTTTATGGTCTGTTGATTAGGGTTGAAATAGTTCATTGCTTAAAATGTTATTTATTTTCTGATCCTAATGAGTAAGTGAATGAGATATTACAGAGTTAGAAAAAAAACTTGTAATGACTTTAGTATTCATAACTGAAGGGATACTTTATGAGCACAAATGACAATCCTTTCAGGAAATTCCTGAACTACCTTGCAAGGATTCTTACTTCCAGGCACTTGGAGGCTATTAGACCAAGTACATTGGGTTGTATTTAGGAATGCAACTAACTTTTTAACTTTTCCTATTTACAGTATGTAGGCCTCATTTCTGAAGAATAATCAATAATAGTACTACTTCAATTCCGGAGTCCTCAAAACATATTATACAGGCAAGATGTCGTGAATGTGGAGAAGTACTTCCAAGAGACAGTGTCTCCACAAAAACATCAAAATAAAGCAGGTAAAGTTATACAAAATTTGGCAGAACTCTGAAAACAGTCAAAAGTTGATAGAAACTAAAACTCAGAATTAAGAAAAAGACAACTTAAATTTGGGGAAAACTCAACGACATTTTTGCTTTGCCTAATCACTTCTTAAAAACAATAGCATTCTGCATATGACACCTAGGTCACTGTTTCTGAAGGAGACAGAACTATACATATTTACTAAGAATTGCTATTCTCTAATTTAACATGCCTTCACTACCTAAAGAAATAACATATAGCATTTTACTTTCTTTTGTTGAGCTTAGAACTCATTTATTCAAGGTAGAAAAGTAATGGGCATTCTTGAAAAACATTGTATGAGAAGGAACAAGCCACAGCTACCTGAGGCACAAGATTAAAGTTTCAGCATAAAATAGGGTGTCAGTTCTTAGTATAAAAGCCTGGGAAGAGAGTTTCTTGGGAAATTAGGGCATTCAATAGTGCATTTGGGAGTAGATAGCAGTTAGTAGAGAGTTAAAAATATACCCATATATCTATGGTCAATGGATTTTCAAAAAAGGTGTCAAAACTATTCAACAGGAAAAGAATATTCCTTACAACTTGTGCCATGACTACTGAATATCAACTGACATACAAAACAATGTTAGAATTTACAGAGTATTTTCATATGTCATAAGATAGAGATTAAATCAAATAGGTCGATAACCAAAATCAAAGCAATGAACAGCAACAACAAAAATCCTCTTAGAAGGAAACATAACAGTGACATTGGATTTGCCAATGGATTTTTATATACAGTAACAAAAGCATAAAGAAGCAAAGGGAAATTGTATCTATATGATTTTATGAAAATTATAATTTTGTGCAATAAACGACGCTGTCCAGAAAGTTTAAAACATACAGAACAGAAAAGAAAATATTTCCAAACCATGTATCCAGTAAACATCTCATTTCCAGAATCAATAAAGGAAACTTTCAATAACCAAACACATTTTGATTAAAAAAAATAGACAAAGGACATGAATAGACTTTTTTTTCCAAAGATGATACATAACTCACCAAAAAAGACATTCAAAATACTCAATATTTATCAAAGACATGTAAATCAAAGCTACAATTAAGTATCATGTCATATCCACTAATTTAGGATAGGCATTAATTTAAAAAATTACATGTAGATTTTTATCTACATTATTCACAATTGAAGGATGGCATGTAGTTTCATCTTAAATATGTCTGTAACGCACCTTGCTTTACAAGATTCCCTTTGAATAAACAGTCTAGTGCTATGTTATTCTTTGTTGAAATGTCCTTGTCAGTATGAATGGTTGACAACTTTGAAGGTATCTAATTAATCCCAGGTTATGTCTCCAAATAGAACGTTTCCACCTCAGTGAATTTTACTTAGTAAAAATGTTAAAATAAATAAATAGTCTCATGGGCAAGATTTCTGGGTTCAGAATTATACTCCTGGCTCTCATTAATATTTGCAGGGAAAAAAAGTACAATAAAACTACAAACAGCTGAAACCCTCTGATTAGAAGTCCGTCATCTTGTTAATAGTACATTGTTTAACATAACAAAAGGGGAATTCAATTTATAAATCACTTAATTTTTAACTTACGTTTCTGATAGATTAAAAACTCGCTGAGGATCCCCGTTCTCAATAGCATATGTTATTGAGTCTCCCTCTCGATCTGTTGCCTTCAGAGAGAAAACATAATTTAGTTATCAAGGAATTTATAAACACTTGAAAGCATACCATGTCTGATATTCTTAATTAAGATTAAAATATGGTCTAAACTGGGTGTGGTGGCACATCCCTGTAATCCCAGAATTTGGGAAGCCAAGGAAGGAGGATTGCAGTGATTTCAAGGACAGCCTGGGCTACCGTGAGTTCAAGAGCAATCTGGACTTAAACAGTGAGACCTTTGTCAAAATAAATAAATAAATAAATAAAATCATAAAATAAGATCTAATGGTAAGACAAGGAATAAAGAATTTAGTATTTCTAAAAGTACACAATATCTTAAGTGATTTAAAAGTTCAGTCATTTTTCCTTAAAGTTTTCTCAAGGAATTTTATGCAAATAGCTTAATTATTATATTTTACATGAGTGTATCTTTACAATTTATAGCAATGTAAAAAAGTGAAAAAAACATGTAGAGTAACATTAAAAACAGCTCTGATAATGCAGTCACTAGTACACATCCTAAATCAGGTACAAGGTAATCTACATATACAGAGGTATAATACAATACAGCTGCATGAATAGAAGACACAATTTAAAAGGTATATGAGACTTTATTCTGCTTTTCCAACAGAGGACCCAAGGATAATATGACTGTTTCTGCCAACGTTTCATTAGCATTCTCTACAATTTACTTAATTGGAAGATACATATTTTTTTAATGTACAGTTAGTAGTACTTGTTTCACTTTGGAAAGGAAAGTATAGTGTTATTCAGTATTTTTCATAACATAACAGAAATCTCTCCTCCTTGATGAAAAAATTCTCTATATACTTTTGATAAAACTCAAATCTGAGCTTGTCTTCACATTCTGAAAAAAGTGTGGCAGAAGTTTTCCTTATTGGGCTTTACACAAAAAAACACTGGGAGATTCTGGAGCCAGGAGACAGGGCTCCAGCTCTGGGTGAACCATCAATTCGCCTGTTACGGTGTTGATCTAATAGGACTCGAAAAGCAGCATGTATTCAGAAGTTGGAGTGTTGAATAGTGACTGGACTATAGGACTTCTTTGCTTTACCATGACTCTGCAATGTCATGGTGCCAGCTGACCATGAACTGAAATGTCTAAAACTGTGAAGCAAAATAAATTTTTTCTCATTTAATTTGTGTATGTTAGGTATGTGGTGGCAACACTGGGAAAGTTAGTGATACACTACCTGAGTGCAACACGAAGAAAATTATAATAATACTACTCTTTAATTTGACAAATATTTTTTGAACTTCTACACTATGTTTCATACTGAAGTCATGGCAGTGAACAGAATGGACAAAACTCTTGCCCTGGTACAGCTTATATTGTAGTGGGAGAAAAGAATAAACAGAATTAATTAAAATATAATTTTTCATGTATATAAATTTATATTTTTTTTACTTTCTTAAACGTGAATTTTTGGCATTTCTTGAAAAAATTGATTGCGTGTCATATGGTGAAGAACATTCAAACCAGAGGGCACAGCTGGTAGACACCCCCGCAGAGTGACCTTGAGGACTAGCAAGGAGGTTAGTACGGATTATAAAGCATGCCTAATATTGAATGATACTTTCTTTGGTTACCTAGCGAGTAAAAGATTTTACCCATTGGTTTGCTAATGTATGCTTAATAGAATGTTTAAGATAAAGCTAGAATAAATAGTACCTTTAAAAATCAAAGAATTAACTAAAGAATAAATAATATATTTAAAAATCAAAGCTACTAACTACTGTTGCTAGTTTATTCAACCACATCATTTAATGTATTTGAATTTGAATCATCAACTTTTCAGAACCAATAGAAACACACAGGTCTTTATTCTAACAAAGAAATTTCTTAGACACTGAAATAAAAGGAAAGTTTGAAAAAGAAAACAAATCTTCCTTAAACTAATACTCATTTTAAAGATGAACACAGCCATCAAATACCATCTGGTAGAGTGCATTTTATGCACACAGAATGATTCTCCATATTTCAAAGGACATTAAGACAAAGTACCAGCCCTTAGGGATTCTAGAACAGATAAAAATCAGTGGATTTAGATGATCTTTTCTTTTCTCATTTAGGCAAACAAGTTCTGATTTATGTTATTAAAGTACTGGAGAACAAGAAATGAAACTTTTACTCAGGGCAGCAGTTTTTATTTTTTTTCCCAAAAGTGAATGTGTGTGTGCGTGGGTGTGTGTACTCTTGCTTTTAAAATGTCCATTTTTTAAATTAAATATATTATTTATGAATAAGTTCCAATATAAATAAAGACATTCTATTGATGTCAAGCAGTATTATTTTGTCATTTATAGTTCTTATATAAAATTTCTTATTCAAAAAAGTTTAAGAAAAGTCAGCTTATTCAATATCCCAGAAATAAAAAATATATATGTCATATGCAAATCTGAAGTTTTGAAATATAGAAGGACAAAATATAAATGTGCTAAATGCAAGGTTCAAACTGGACCTGACTCTCCCAGCCCCCGACCTGCTTATCAGCAGAAGCACTACTCTCAGCAGGAAACTCAGCTGGGCTCCAGGCCAAGCTGCCTTTACACAATCCTGGTGATCTCTGCTGACCCCCACCCCTCCATGTATTACACTCAAGATTTAAGAATGTTGAAAATAGCACGTGAGAAGGCCACAGCTCTCCAAACACCTCTTTTCCTCCAGTATTGATATTCATTAATCATCTCTTGCCTAGGAAGCCAAATGAAATGCTTTAGGCTACAAAAGCATAGCAGAGTCTCTGCTGACTGTATTTGAAATGAACAGTGCTTAAAAACAAGTTTATGTTTATTTAGAAGTAAACAGAGGTTACAAGTAAGTAGTATTTACTTTTCTTATCCAGGGAAATTTCTGTACATCAGCAAAGCCTAAAAAGAAAAGTATTGCAGCTTTGGGCAGATCTAGGGACAGTTTGTGATAAGTCTAGTCTCATAAGTTTTTGTTGTACAAAATAGATAATGTGGGGACAAAAGGAAATTAAATTCATTCTAAAGTGGGAAATTCTCATTTTATTAAAAAACTGAAAGAACAACTAAGAAAATATATTTAAAAGTAAAAGAAATATTAAAAATAACCCATTCAAATAATGTTACTTACAGTTTTGACCCTTGAAATATATTAGGCACTAAATGCATCCCATCTAGTATAATACTAAAAAATTTTGTCTGGTGATAGCTACAATTCCTAGTTTTCACTTAATAAAAATATTAAAAAGTTAAAGATCTACCAAAGTGTGAAAACTACTAAATACAGAAGTTTTTATGGTTTGTGTCTGTATGTTTCCCCAAAACCTCATGTGGTCATGGGACAGTGGGCTTTTCAGAAGTGGCTGAATCTAGAGGTTGTGACTGATTCATGGTCCAATGCTAGGATTATGGTTTTGAGTGCCACACACATCTAAAGGAGAGTACCTTGCATGCAAAATAAGGAACAGAAAATCTCTCACTTGCTTCCCTTGATTGCTTTTGCTGTTTTCTGCTGCCATGAACAATGGCCCCTCTTTCACACCATCCTGCCTTGGAGCCAGCTGATTATGGACTGAAACTTCTATAAATTTTGAGATAAATAAACCATTCCTCCCTTAATTTGGGGTGTTTTTTGTCTCAGCCACCAGAGAAAAGAAACTAAGACAGGAGGATATTTTAAACTGTACACTTTACAGAACTAATTTTCTAACACAAGGAAAGCCTCCAATATTCTACACTTTTTTCAACCACTTTCTTGCTTGAAACAAAATGAAGCTCTCCATGATAGCATAATTCTGTTACAGCTGCAAAGTAGCTTCTTGTTCCTCTCCATTATTTCTAGATCATTCTTGTGAAGATACTGTAGCTTTGACCCATATTCCATAACCATGATACTGTATCAATTGCCACTCTTCCTTGTTAATGTTTTGATTCTTCACTATTTTCCATTCTTCCCATTTTTTGTCATTGCCAATTTCATTGACTATAACAATCAACTTGATCTAACTTCAAAGTTTTAAATAGTGCTTAAATGCTCAAGACTTCAAATTTGTATTTCTAGCCCATATATGTTCACCACACTTACACCCAACTGCCTACTCAACTGCTTCATTTGGATGTTGTCTTACTAATGTCAATAGTAGAGTACTATTTTTTCACAGTTCTGGAGTCTAGAATGTCAAAAATTAAGGCACTGATGGAGGTAGTATGTCTACAGATTGTATACACACATGGAAGAAAGCAGATATCTGTGGTTTCTTCATCCCCTATTAGGAAGCAAATGCTATTTATGAAAAGGTCATCCTTATGACCTAAATACCTTCTAAAGTTCCAACTCTAAATATCACATGGAAGATTTAATCTTCCACCTATGTATCTCAATGGAATATGAATATTCACTCTATTACAAATATTGAAAAAGTCTTTCAAATTGAGTATGTGCAAAACTAAGCTACTCTTCTTTTGGGTATCTTTTTATTTTCATAAATAGCAATTCAGTCTTTTCAGTTGTCCAGACTGTAGTTTAATAGCTGTTTTAAAATAGCTTTGCTCTTTTGTGGAGTGAAGTTTGTGCAACGGGAGAAAACACAGAGACGAAAAGGACATCTTGCCTTTATTTTCTCTTAAAACTATCATAGGATTTTGTCAGTGTACAAATTTTTAAAAAATATGCAGAGACATTTAATTAATTTTTTCAGTTTCTTAACTCTTTCAGTAAAAATATTTTGTTTACCTTTTGCATTTGTAGTAATTTTCTCACTTGCAAATAACTAATTCTGGCAATTAAATATAGAAACACTGTAGGTGCTTCTCAAGCTCAATTAGGCCTGCTGTTATTAAAAACCTGACACACATTTGCTATTTGTTGAGTGTAACTTAGTAGCATGGTTTTTTTTTCTCTCTATTTGTCAAAATTTCAAGGTATTAATAGCATTCAAATGCTTAAACTTTAATCAACAAGAGCTGGCAGCATGTGAAGCAATAAACAGTTTCAAGATATGCACTAAACTGAAGTTTATTTAAATACAGTGGAGTCAGAATCATTCATTGCCAAGTTACTAAAGGTAGCACTAATGATTGCTGTGAAAATACTTGTAACTATAGCATAATTGCCCAAACAAATATTTTACATTCAATCAAGAATTCAAATTAACACTTTAAAAAGAGCAAAATTGTTTAAATTTTGTTTGATTAAAAAAGAAACCAATAAATGACAAAAATTTCTGTCAACCAGGTTTAGACATTGTAAGTTTTTCTTGAATCGTACAATGGTCTTGCAGAACATAAATGAAATGTCTCATTTTCACCTATAGTCATAAATTCTTCATAGGAGACCTGTCTCCAAAAAGAAATATACAATAGTAGTGGTTTTGTTTCCACGAGTATATATTTAAATAAATATATAATAGATGAGTGTTATCTAGAAACCTGGAAAAAAACATAAGCTTAAATGAGATAGAGCAAAAATTAGAAACATAGCAGTAAATAGAGAATGGCTATTTGAATTCTTTTTATGCAAAACTCCAAAATATGGGTTTATCACCTATATGTTACACAATTCCTTCATACATTAGTTGTCTATAAATTCCATTACAGATAAACATCTTGTATTCCACCTCATTGCTTGGGTTAGTTTTTTCCTCTAAATCCAGATTTCTCAGTGTGTTTCTATAGTACTAACTAGATATTCTTTGATGTGAGGGCTGTCTTGTATATCTTCTTAGCAGCATCCTTGACCTCTCTCTACTCACTAGTTATCAGTAAGATTTGTTTTGTAACAAACAAAAATAACTACAGATACTGCCAGATGTCTTCAGGAGGACATAATTAAGCCTGGCTAAGATCCACTGATTTAAATCAATTTCAAAATGATTCATCTGGCACTTAGTCCAATTAAAAACAAAACAAAACAAATACAGAGTTCTTGAAATTGAGACCATTCAAAGAAATCTAGGGCATATGTTCCCTGAACTAATCGCTATTGTAACTAGCTATTTGTTATTCTTTTGAAAACATATTCAGTGTTCAGTGTTTTTGTAGACCTCTCTTGCTTTGCTGATTTGGTTTTTTAGGTAGGTGGAGACAGAAGTTATATTTAATGTCTAATGGATTATTTCCAATGCCTTGTACAATATTCACATTTCAAATCACTAATCTGCACATAGCAGAGTATTTTAGTGGGGTGAAAACAACATTTAAATTATTATAAATTTAGGAGACTCTTGGGATTAGAAACCAAGAAATATAGTTCAGGAAATCTCATGTGTGAAATCCTAAAACTTTGAAGAAAACACTACTGCTGGTTAAGTATTTAGACTGAAGGTAAGAGTGCCCTGAACAAAATTATGTGTTTCATGGTTGGAAAATGATTTAAGTGTCATAGAAAATATATTAAAACTGAAAATTTTTCCTAACACTCCAAACACTGCTGTCAGGTGATTTACTTGTTATTTTAACATATTCTGTGTTGCTGACAACACTTTTTGGGATTGTCACTTGACAGAGAAATCATCTCAGGATTGACTCCTATAAAGGCTGGCTATGCTTTGGGATTTTTCCAAATTTAAACCCAACTATTTATAAAAACCATAATGAATTTTTTTAAATGTACATACTACCAAACTGTACAGCTATGGGCTATGTTTTATTGTATTCATAGTGGAGAAGAAGCAAGAACTGAATTGCTGAGTGATGTTTTGCCTGTTCTAGAACAAACAATAATAGATCCAGTAGATCTAAGCATTTGTTTGATTGTTCTCATTTTTCAGTACCAAATTTTTTTTCTGAGGCAGAGAAATATGCATGCCCATTGGTTCACTTTCACAATTTCTGCACTGCCCAACAACATATATGACTCAGTGGTGGTAAACCTATGGCATGCATGTCACAGTAGACTGATCACATCATTGAAAGCTGTCTAACGTTCACTGTCACTGGATATGCTTTGAGGAATCTCTACATGGCATGAAGAAAAGTTGCTAACCTAGTCACATGTTTAAGAGCACTCATGTATACTTCACATAAGGAAGGTCCTATTGTTCCCATTAACATCTTCCCAAATAAATCTTGCTCTGATATACTCTATCCTGCATTATTTCAACCTACATCATCTCCCAACACACATATCTTAATTTAGAAAAGAACTTCAATAAATTGAAAAGGCATGCAATTACTAGGGCATCAAGAAATCACTAGACAAATGAATCCTTTTGAACATGTTCTTCCATTTCTAAGAATATTCATTGGCTATACTTTTGTGAATTTTTAAGAGGATATTTATTGTGTTTTATCTCTTGAGCACTTTTTCTTTCAGAAAACTGTCTACTTCACAACTTCCTTTACCTCACTTTGAAGCTACATGACCCTAAATAGCTCATTTTAGTTAATCAAGAACAAGACCGCTGTTGTCATGTTGAAATCCTACAAAGGCTTTCTCTAAGCTTACCCAGAACTAAGCAATAGAGAGCAGATAAAAGAAAACAGCTTTCCAATGTGTTATGGTTGATACATTGTGTCAAGCTGAGAAGTTTACAAGTTTAACTGAGAGACTCAGCAGGGAGCCATGATTCTTACTTTGTAAATATCCTCATCCTGCTCAATGGAGGGCAAGGAGATTTTGTGAGTGATATACCCACCCTGAGGGGGGTAGGATGGGCTGTGTACAATATAAGGGAGGACAAGAAGATTTTTTCCCCCTTTTCACTCTGGCTGTTGCCTTTAAGTGTTGCCCCTGTACCATGCCACGCTGCCTTGCAGCCAGCTGATTATGGACTGAAATCTCCAGTAACTGTAAGCTAAATAAACCTTTCCTTGATTCACTTTGGATGTCAGGTGCTTGGCCCCAGCAACCAGAGAAAAGTAACCAAGGCAGAATTTATTACTGGTGGAGTGGGGTCGTTGTTGTGACTGAAACTGACAATGTGATTCAAGAGCCTTTGGGAATGGCTTGTGGGAAGAATTTGGAAAGGTTTGGAGATGTCCCCTGGAAGAGAAACCCTGGAACAAATTGTTCTGCATGGGAGAGTCTAGTCAGAGCTCAGGAAACCAGAAGGTTGATAGAAAGCCTGTTAGTAGAGACCAGGCTTGGGAGGTTTCTTCTGGAAAGAAGGACAACATTGCATGTTGGACTCCACATGATATGTGTTGTGGCTTGGCAGGAAGTTTGTCTGCATTTTGCTTGTGTCCAGAGACTTTGCCTGGGACTAAGATTAAGGACAATGAACTAAATAATCTGGCAGAAAAATTTCAAGGTAATCCAATGTTGAGACAGTGGCATGGCTATTGTTAGGTGCTTTTGGTCAGATTTACATTGCAAATCAAGAGCAAAGAACCCAGCAGGATGATTTAAAACTTTGTGAGTTTGACCAGAAAGCTATGGACTGTAGAGCTGAGATCTCTATTGCTGAGAAGTAACAGAATAGAAAAGATGGCCTGCAAGCATCACAGAAAGAGCCAGCAGGTCCCCATGCTTTGCAGTCTCAGAACTGCAAAAGTGAAAGACTCTGCTTGAAGGAGAAAGCCACAGAGCACTATGTTCCAGAATGGCAGTGGCCACACTAGGTTCCAGAATGGCAGAAGCATAGAGAATCTGTCCCTCAGAGTCAGATTCAGAGTGCTCAGCAATCCAGACAAGCACTACAGCCAAGAGAGGAAAGCCTGGCTACTGCTCCTGCTGGCAGCAGACCTTGGCAGCACCCACGTGCCACTGGTTTTAGGTGCATGGAGAATGCATGAGTTCTGAGGTTGAAAAGGCTGCCACCCCAATTTCAGAGGGCCTGGGAGGCCAGGCAGTGTGCTCCTGAGAGGGCAATATGTGAATTTGTGAATGTGAAGCCAAAGGTGCAGTGGAGAATCCAGAAGTTTGGAAAAGTCGCAAATGAGGATCACCTAAGGAAACCTGCAATGAAGGAGCAAAGTCAGCCCAAGAGAGAAGCCATGGGAACTAAAACCCCTGAAAGTGCCATGAGGGTAGAGCCACACAAGCCCTTTGGAGCTCACAATTGGCCACAGATTGCCTCAGATGCTGGTTGTGCAACTACAGGACTTAACATTTGCCCTGCTGGATTATGGACTTGCTTTGGTTCCAATGCTTTGTATTCCCCTGTTTGTAACTTTTGGAATGGGGATGTGTATCTTGTGCCATTGCATCTTGGAAGTGTTTAACTTTGTTTTCTTTTGTATAGAGGCTTGCCACTAAGAGGAGTTTGCCTTCCATCTCTGAGGAGACTTGGGACTTGAACTTTTCAGCAACACTGAAACTCTTAGGACTTTGGCAACTCTTGCAAATGGACTAAATGTCTTTTGCATAAAGGGATGTACATGAGTCTTTGGGGATCCAATGACAAAATGCTATGTTTCTAATGTAATATAATTTTGATAGATTTAATCCTGGTTCTTAAGGATTGTTAAACTGTGTCATACTGTTCAAGTTGAAAAATGATAAGAATAAACATGCCTTTGCATCTGGAGGCTGATTTAAAGAAATATGTCTGGTTGCCAAGTTGACAAGAGGTAGACTGTTATGGTTGATACATTTTGTCAACCTGAGCAGTTTAGAAGTTTAACTGAGAGACTCAGCAGGGAGTCAGGGTTCTTTGTAAATATCTTCATCCTGTGCAAAGGAGGTCGAGGAGATTTTGTGAGCGCTACCCCCACTTTGGTGGCCTGTGTACAATTTAAGGGTAGAGAAGAGGATTGTTTGCCTTTTTTGCTCTGGCTGCTGCCTTGAAGTGTTGTCCCAGTGCCATGCCACCCTGCCTTGGAGCCAGCTGATTAGGGACTGAAATCTCCAGAAACTGTAAGCTAAATAAACCTTTTCTTGCTTCACTTTGGGTGTCAGGTGTTTTGTCTCAGCGACAAGAGAAAAGTAAACAAGATATAATGGAATGGTTTTTGAAGTTGTAAAAGGAGTCATTAGGGTTAATTAATGTGCCTGTTGTCCTGGTTAAAACAGAATAAAAAGAGAAAAACAAGAAGAATGACCAAGACTTGATGACGAAGAAGAAGCCCTAAGAAGAAAGACCAATGAGCAGCCAGTATGAAAAACAAGTATGAGAAGTTTCTCCAGTGAAAGGAAGCAGAGAATTGGGCAAATAGCCAGATGGGATCAAAAGAGATTTTGTTGTTGCTATGCTTTTATTGGCAAATTATCATAGCAGATTCAAACCCTATTGAAATGATCAGATAGGCAAAAATTCCTTATGATGAAGAAGACAAGAAAGTAGTTCAGGAGGAAATGTTCTTGAAAAGACCATGGTGGACATAAGCAAGATCTTGCAGAGTGTGATCAACACTCATCTATACATCTGCCCAAACAGCCATAGGACCTCTGCTCTAAACTCAGTCAAATTAGAAAATACTATTTTCTCTTATTAATTTAAGCCTTAATTATTTGCAGAAAGTACTTGAAAATATGGCTTTATGTCTATATCACAAAGTTTCTAAACTACCTATCCTCTGTGAATGGAAAATAAGATAATTTTCACCTATTTACTTGTTAAGGCATAAACCAGAAACAAAGTAAATACTAGATCTATTAAAGAATTTAAGTTATATCCTACATATCTTCTGGGTAAAATCTTATACTACATATCTTTTTTTTTTCTTTTTGTGGCACAGGGGATTAAACTCACAATCTCATGCTTGCCAGGCAGGTGCTTAGGCTGCTGAGCTAAATCCCCAGCCCTTGCCTTTTTGAGACAGGGTCTCACTATGCCATTCAGGCTGACCTTGAGCTCGCTTTGTAGCCCAGGCTGGTCTCGAACTCACAACGATCCGCCTGTCTCAGCCTCCTGAGTGCTGGGATTACAGGCATGTGCCACCAGGCCCAGCTTATACTACGTATCTTTTGGGGTAAAATCTTATATTTTGCATCATGGTTCTTTTCTATTTAGACAAGGAAGAAACAAAGAAAAAATATTTAGGAATTAATTATTTCAAATATTACCAACCATCTTCTTTTCCTAACTTCCTTAACATTTTCTGGCTTTATGGCTATGAGCACACTATCATCTGTGGAATATTTACACAAAACTAAGTTATTCTTTGGGAAGGGGAAGAAATATATGTAAGTATGTATAAGTATGAATGCTTATACATGAATATAAAACACATAAAACATGTTTTATTTACTGTTGACAGCTTTATATGCTTATATATGAAATGTAATTCCTAGACAATATACATTCCATAGTGGCAAAGGGATTTTATCCAAAAGTGATCAAATTTTTTTGAAACTTAAACACATCAGAATATTACTTTAAAGGATTAATATTTTGTCCATGAATGTCATTTAATTTTTTGCAAGGAGCAAATGATTGACATTATTAGACATTTTCTTTCTCATTCACTCATTTATTCATTCAATGCAGGACATAAATTATGCTTTGAAATTGCATGACCGATATCAGTGTTCAATGAATTTCATCAGTCTCACCTGCACTTATGGCATTATTCTCTTGCAATAATTAATGATACAAGAATCATTTGAAATCTGATGCAAGGAGATGAGAAGATGAATTTTCCTCCACACAAACTCAGAACAAATAGACAAATTAGCATGACTTTCATTCCTCACACTTATCAATAACAGTGCAACCTACTACATTGGAAATAATCGTACATTATTCAATTATGTGTGAAATGGCAATCATGAAGACAATCTGCAGTGTTTACCTATACAGTAACAGATCAAAGAGCCAATATTCTCAGAGAGAAGCATCTTTGATTACAGAAGAGTGAATTTTCTAAGAAAGTATTATATTCAAACTGATTCCTTAATATAAGTCATATTGTAAATTCAGGGTTGAGAAACCTGTGATTCATGATTTCTGTGCCTTAAAACACAAATCAAATCCCTCTATCCTTTTCATATGAAAGTACATCCTAATTTATAAGAAATATTTCTTCAAAAAAGAAAGGAAGAAAAAGGAGGAAGAGCCCCTGAAATTTCTAGAACACTTCAAAGATGTCAGAAAAACAAGCCGACAGGACCTGTGAATGGAGAGGGACATGCTATAAGACACCTTTCATTTAATTCAAACAGTCCTGGAAAGGGATCAATTTTGTAGTGAGATTAAGGCAGCGGGAACTAAAAATAATAATTCCTTGAGGCTACTAGGTTAAACTCTACAGCTTTTGAAGTTATTTTAAAAATCAGTAGAACGGATAAAGATGAAAAGAAAAGACATACTGCAAACTGACAAAACATCTTCTTACACTGATACCCAAGTAGTACACTGTTTTGTTTTTATTTTTTTTTTTAAGTAACCAGAGGTGGTAATACCCAACTTCATGTTCTGCTTCTTATTTTTTTTTTCTATTTCTCATATTATTTGTCTCTGAGCTATTTAACCTGCTATTGCAGTTTCCAGCAAGGAGAAATCAGGGAAAGGAAAAAGGATTAAAGTGTCAGATCTAGCCTGTTCACTGATAGATGAAGCCAGAATTTTAAATCAGTGGCGAAATTAAGTTTTCTCAGTGTCAAATGGATATTATTCATATAATAATTTTATTTACTGTTGTTTTTAAAGAAAAACCATGAAGCAAGCATAAGACAATAAAATCAAGGCTGTATTTTTATTTATTTATTTATTTATTTTTTAATTTCTTGGAAAAAAGGTAATAAACAGCCTTGTAGGTAGATGTAGTCTGTTGCTGAGAGAAATATTGACTTGTCTGAGTAAAACTAAGGAACTAAGCCAGTAATAGCGAACATTTTAGAGATGAGTGCCCAAACTGCAACCCAAAACCCACTTATTTATTGCACAGTGCCAATATTTCAATTAAACCTGAATACTGACGTTTCAGTTTAGAGAAAACAACTCGTATATTACATCTTTTTGTCTTAAAAGACAAACAATATGCATTCCATAGGTTCACCACCACCAAACTAAGCAAACCTGTCATTAGGAAAGGCAGTATCAAATAGTAATTAGTACATAGACTCAAAGGGCAGATAGCTTGCCTTGATCTCAAAATCTGCTACAAGTTTTTGTTAGATGTTGGAAAAGTTACTTTTGTTAGGAATATTAAACACAAGGAAATTGCAAGTGGGTAGTTAGTCTCTGTCTTGTAATAGATCTCAGTTAATATTAGATGTCAAAAAAACTGGAGTTCAATAATATCATTATTAATATTTATTTCTAACTCATCTGCATCTTGGGCTTCCAAAATATCATTTTGTTTTCTAAATTACAAGTGACCATTTTTTCTGAGTGAAAGAAATGAATCATAAAGGAGGTGAACATATTTTATGAATATCTACTCCCTATTATTGTCTAACATTTCACTTTCTTGTTCATTATTCCAATTGTGCTGTAATTTTTTTGTTCATGTTTAAAATCGAAATTCTACTAGAAGCTAACAAAAAAACAATGAGAGTAATTTTTCCTCCTTGAGAATAAAGACAAAAATAACTACCATTATTCACCTTCTTTTTCATTTGAAGCACAATGCAGCTATATTTTATCTCATTTCTACTCCTCTACCCCAAGAAAATAATCTCTTCCAGTTTCCTAAATTTTTAAAATTTTGTTTTCTTTTATATCTAAAAGATGCTATTCTCTTATTTTAATATATATTTCTTAAAGTGTATAAACTTGATAATTAATTTTTATTTCCTTTGTAATTAAATGATGAGGTTCGCCTCTGACAAAGTCAAATGGCTCATTAATTCAATCTAATACAGCAAATGAATGCAAAACTTGAGAAGTATAAATATATTTTTCTTCCTTTTCCTTTTTAAAGGTAACTTTATAATTTTTTCAAATAAAATTGTAAGTTTGGCTATTGTATTTAAAGATGTTCAATTACTGTTAAGGTCTAATCAAACATTTTGTGTGAAAAGATATAAAACATTTTGGACTAATAGACTACATATTATTTTTTAATTTTTGTTTTGTTTTATATTTTATTTGCATAAATATTGTAACAAATCTGTAAAAATATTAAAAATCATTCTTAGTTTATCAGTACTTTGCATATGGACTATAGTTTGTCAACCTGTCAGTCTACTTGTGCTTTATTTTCTTTTAATATCAAAACTGAAATATTTAAAGTAAATCATTGTTTCCACTGTCACTCATTTTCAAAAATATGCCATAGTAAATATAGAAGGCATGCCAAGGTAAATATAGAAGTCGTAGCAAATATGAGACATAAAACATAAACCAAAGACTAAATGGCAGCATTTATTTTCCTATTAATTTGAATTTTTTACCCATAAAAGATCATACTGTGTGCAGGCAGTGTCATACTTTTAATTTATTCCCCATGTATGATTTGTTGCCTATTTAACACATTGTGTTTGACTATTCATTTGGCATTTCCTCTCCAACAACAGGTAACAAGGTCACTTGAGTCAGTACTTTCTCCTAAGCATTCTTTAAGCTACATGCTCACTAATAATAACTATATATTATGACTGTCTGTAGAAATATGAAAGAAACTAAGAATTTCATCTTAAATAAGCCAACGTCAAGGCCTAAAAATAATACAAGTGGTGACTGAAAATAAGATGAATACTTAAATAAAATTTATGACTGTAAAGGACACATGGCCATTGAATCCTCTCAGACCCTCCCTCACTTGGAACACACTTTACCTTGTCACTTTCTAAAGCAGTTCTGGGAGTCCTCTTATGTGAGTGTCATTAGTTGCACTGTTATGGGTGCTTTGAGATCCTGAACCAATTCAAAATGTTTACCTTTCACGGTCATTTCGATTTTGGAGAAAAGCTAGAAGTCACGTGATATCAGGTTTTGCGAATAAGGTGAACACGGACATACCATAATATTTTTACCAGACTCCCTCTCTGTTGGATGACACTTGGCAGAAGACATTGACATATTTTATCACACCTCATAACGATACTCATGAAAGAGGACTTCTAGAACTGCTTTAGAAAGTTGCAAGTCCAGTTACTGTACATTGTGATCACCATTTGAACTCATTATAATGTTTGGAATATATAACACAGTAAAATATCACAATTGGGAATCTAGTAGTGGAGTGAAGTAGGGCTATAATTATTTTAACTGACAAATACTGCACATATATACCTGCATAAAATGTGCTAAATCTGTTCCTTCTTTTTACATTGTAAATACAGACATGAGAGCTTTTATTATTCTGTGTGCAATGTGAAAAAGAAATTTCAACTCCTACAGAATAAAACTTACATGATTTAATTTTTTCAAGACTTTTCTTAAGCTACTGTGTTGATCTCCATTGCTAGTGTGCAGCTGATTTTATTACTGACCTCTCAGTTTAATATTGCAACTGTTTAGTAAAATTAACTTACTCTATGATTTTTTACATTTTACTTTATTTTTATTTTAAATTATATCCAGTATATTTTAAAACTAATTCTGTTTCTAGGAATTTGGAATTAGGTATATGATATTCTCATTCACATTTCTGGCTCTGAAATTAGCATAAAAGAGGATGGGCATCAGCAAACTTCACTATTAAGGGTTCATTCCAAAGTTACCATCTTAGGAATTGCTGGTACTTCACAAAAACATGATGCATGTTTTAGCAAATGTCCAGTTGACTTCTTCTCTTATATCTTGATGCACATACTTTTCTTTTTTCAATTTTTACTTATGTTTAGAAGCCACATCTGTGAGATTTAAGGACCCTAATGGTATCTATTTTGCCTATGATAGCAAACAAGATCTTCAAGCAAACAATTCATGCTCTCTTCCCAACTGCCCATTTCAACACAGTGCTTCTCTCCAGTGTTGTTTGAACTGCTGTAGTTGAACTAATTCAAGTCTAATTGGAAATTTAACCTGAGAATGAGGTGCCGATTGCTCACTCTTTGCGCAAATTTCTCTTGAATTTTCTTCCTTTAGTCTCAATCCCTTCATCCAGGCTTAGATGGTCTCTGTCTAAGAAAACAGTGGACCAATAACAACTCTTCCTCATCATCTCAAGAACAAAGTTCTTCAAGAGCATTTGAGACCTCTTCTACCTGGGTTCTTCAAAGTATTATCCTAACAATCAGAAGTATCTGAGGTAAGAATTTAATAATATTTTTCTTGACTGTACTTTATCCAGGTTATAATATCCAATCTATTTTATAACTTCTAAGTGAGAAAATAAATAGCAAATTCATATTTCTTTTAAGTTCTTTTTCCTGAGGCTATAGAAGTGAGTGACATCTTTTCAAACTTTCATGTATTTTACCTATTTATAATATAAAATGCATTATCGGAAACACAGAACTAAAGTGATATAAAATATACTCACTTCTCCAAATAGTTAAACTATAAAATTTAATAGTTTCCTACAGACTAAAGGAAAATAGTATGATGTAGTGAAAAGAGCCCTAGTTTAGAAATCAAGGAGGAAATAAAACTACTCTGGTTCAAAAACTTTGCTAATTTCATCTCAGTTTTTTCATTTTCTAGATATAATAAGGTAAAATTTATCTGTTTATTTAGCAACACGGTGATGACCAAATAAAATGACCCATCATGTTAACATGCTATAACTTTATTAGCTTATTAATGTAGCTGACTTTTAGTAATGTATCACAACTTGTAAATCACAAATTAGAAATAAAATCAGATGAATGATTAAGACATTATAACGGACAACTAGTAACATGAAGAAAACATGTTGATCCTGATTTACCAATTCTACTAAAAAAAATCTATGATTTAAATTTATGCTTTGTTTACTGGTTATTAGAACATTTTCTTAGATAGAGAACTCTTCTTCATTTTGACAAGAAAACAAAATTTAACAAACAGAACTGGAGCTAATCCATGATGGAGATATATATAATAAATATATCTTTCAGTCATAAATCACTGGGATTTTGTTTTCAAAGTTTTGTTGATGATATAATTTAGGTATCCATACCGAAAAAATAAGTAAATGATACAAATTAAGGAACATAATCAGTGCTTAGCTATCAATTTTTGAGAATGATGATGATGTAGCGTAAGGACATGTCTAAGAAAAGAGGGTTATGGTAATGGTGTTGGGGTTGGTTAAAGAATATGTAAACTATATATAAGGCTAATTTGGGAGAAAATAATGAGAAAAAGAAAAAGCTATGAATTTGAATATAATACAACTTCCTTTTTGGCAGTATTATCTAATATTTTTTAAGATAGAAATAGATTTTAAAAATCAGAGGCCAAAAAAGCAGGAAGCTGTTGGTGTCAATACATTTTACTTATTTAAACACTTGAATTGGCTCCATATCTGGGATATGCTGGTAAATATTTAATGAAAGCTCAGGAATGAAGAACACTCATTCATTGCATGTGCTGATGTTGGTGGTGTAATTATGTCCAGCATGCTAATATCAAGCCAAGCTTGGGAAGATATGTACACAACACATTCTCAATGTTCTGATGCTATTTGGTTTACAACAAATCGCTGTAAAAGTTTTCACTGGTAGGTCCGATTATACAGTTATGGTTTAGAGCAAGATCTGACCAAGAAATATATATATATATATATATATATGGTTTAACTTTTAAGCAAGATCTAATCAATTCTGGAGGAAAATAAAATAGACCTAACACTAGCCATGATTAGCATGAAATGTTTAATAGAGCAGAGGTTTGTGAAATATTTTTCTCTATTCAATGCTATCATCCCAGCAGCCATCAAAATAGTATTAATGTAATAAGGAAAATCACAATTTCCCAAACAACTCTCAGATAAAACAAAAATATACTGAAAAGGGGGTAGGGCAAATGAAACCATTGTTACCAAAATCAAACCATTTTTATCTTACTCAAAACAATTTTGAAGCCAGTCTGCTGCTATCTTACATTTCTGTGTCTTTTTAAAATTGAGCAATGAGTCAGCAGTGGATAGTGCAACATGTACAAAAGGGACAAAAATAGAGAGGCTACAGGCAACTGGAGTATCTCTAATGCATCCTCCTATTAGAACTCCTTGGAAAAGTAATTTGATGAAAGCTTTTCAAGTTTTAGGTCAATAGCTTAAATTCAGTCTCAGTTGATCATGAGCAAAAGTGGGTGGTGGGTGACCTATGATGAATACTTTGATGGTGTCACCCTAGTTCTTTCTAACAGAGACTGCACTGCAATTGGGACCCTTTCTTTTGCTGCTACCAGCAGCAAAAAGGGTGAAAAGAAATGTCATTGCACATATTTTTTTTCAGTCTTTGTGAGCAAGAAAGCTGAGATATGAAAAGGTCATCTCCTTTTCATCTTTACTGCACAGGTAGAATTATTCTCCTATAATATGGCTCCTAGATCTTTCTTGATTTAGTGAAATAAAACCTGAGCCACCTTATGAGCAACATTATGTTTTTCTTCATAGAAAGTTAAACTATATAATAGAAGAGTGTTATGAGGAATTTAAATGTGGAACATACATAATTTGTTTACCTGAATTTTATAAGTCTAAGATATACTTTTGTTTCTGTTTAGCTTTTCCATTTCAGTGAATGAATTTTCATAAATTTAAAGAAAAATACATCATTTCATTAAATACATGTTTTAATAGATGCATATGCCATTCAACATCATTTTTATAATAATTTGACTAGCCTCTTTATCACTAGTAAAGAAATGGTATGCTTTCCTTCCTTTTAATTGGTCCATTAAAATAATTCAAATTTCTTTATCACTAATATTCCCCTTTATATAATTTAATTTTCCTTCCACAAATTCTAATGATAAATATTAAAGCAAACTCTCTAGTTACACACAGAAAAAGAACAAAATAAATATTAAAGGAGAGTCACAGAGAAGTATCTGGTAATGCTAACCAAATTTTGGCAGCAATAATAATTACTGATATTTAATGGAAAGTGGTGTTTTAAAATGAAAGAAAATTCAGTCAGATTTTAGGCACCACTTTATTTTTATAAGATTTACTTTCCACATCTACAAAATGAGACTGCTATATTTCATTATTTTTATATCTGTTTCAATTACAAATATTCTATGAAAAAAATCTTCATTTATACATAATCAGGATTTGAATGAGAAGGCATCAATTTGAGCAAGATGAAGCTGAACTTTATTTTACTTCATTTGATGAAAAAAATTAATGCTGAGAATCTACTTGGCCTACAATAAAATCTACAATAATATCTCATCTAACCTTCAAGGCCAGCCTTCGGAGTTCATATCAGCAGTCACTGCCCTCCCAACATTCACAGGTAAAATAATATTTCATATTCTGTTTGGTATGATTATTAGAACAAGTGACAGTTATTAACAACTTATGTAGACAAATTAAACCTGCTTATTCAGTCAAAGAGAGAGCTGCAACTGTTCAAATGGGTTTTCTTCAGTATATAAATAGTAAAAGCCAAGCTATAATGTTGTAAACAATTCATGTACCACCCATGAATGCTAGGATGCAAATAAAAATATTGGTTAAACCTACCAGTTTCATCTAAATGAATAAAGGCACAACACTTATAAAACTTGCCTACTAGCATAGAATAAAATATGTATTTCTCAGAAATAGAATGACTACCATCAGCCTTTGAATTTCAGGCTATTTTACCTATATAATACTGCCGCAAAAATTAACTGAACAAAGGCATCCAAGGCAAAAAATAATACTCAGCTGCAGACTCTTTGGTTGCAAAGTACAAAATATTCACTCCATTCTCTCCTTAATGACTGCAGCTAATCTGTTACTTCTTCAGTTGTGATAATAGATTAGATTAGACAAGGAAACCCTCCATCCATATTACCCTAGCTTTCCTTTCCAGATGGAATTTTCATTCACTAGAACATAGGCAAGCATACAATGTTTCCTCTTTATGCACAAATAGAAACTCATTAGTCTTTCTAGCTATCTGTCTACACACACACACACACACACACACACACACACACACACACAAACACACATACACAGAAGGTGGAAATACCTGTAGATTTAATAAAACAGCACCAATTCTCATCGCTTCACTAATTTCAAGACTATACATCAGCTGTGGGAAGCGAGGAGGGCTTTGATTATTAGGAGGAAGCACTTCGATGTACACTGTGCAGATGGAGTGCCTGCAGAAAAAGAGAAATCAAAACAGTTGTTTAAAAATCTACATCACATTTAAAGTTAGACAGCATTCTTTATTCATTTGTAGGGTTCAGAGGATAAGAAATTATCAAATTTTATAGAAAACAGTAAATTCAGCATAAGGAATGGAAAAATAAAAGCTACCACTAAAATATAATGATTTTATTAAATTACTTTAGTAAAAGAAAAGGAATTGCCTTTATTATATATTTTTCTACTTAGATTAACAGTGAAAATTAAAAAGGAATAGTTGTACAATAAAGCTAATAAATTACCTTGCCTGGACTTCTGACTGTTTTTAATGCTTTTTTGATAGCAAAAAGCATTGTATTAACATCTGGTAATAAAAGCTGTCCTCTGACTCTCTTCCTGTTAAACCAGCAGAGGGAGTATTGATTAAAATAAAACAAAAAACAAATTATGGACTGTATTCTATTAGTTCCATTGCTGACATCAACGGATTAATATAAGCATATATTAAGAATGAAGATCCTAAGGTAATCCTTGTTACTCTAAAATAGTTACTAAGTTAAATTTCTTTAAAGAGAACAATATAAAAAGCTAAAAATCACGTATGATTAAAGATTTCCTTGACAGGGAATTTTCTCGAAGGGTAAGAAAACACTTTATCATTATGTCTTTAAAAACATTAACACTCACATAATCAATTGTTTTCAATATCTCTGGACTCTGAAAATTGTTTTGAATAATGAAAGAGGAAGAATCCAGATATCCAATGTTTCCTAAAGAAGAAAGGTTGGCTAACATATAAAGGGGACATAAATTTACAAAGATAGTCCTTTATATTGAAATACACACACATTTTATATAAACATACCACTACTGTCTCAAATATATACTTTAATACTACCTTAACAGAATCATGACTTTAGTTTAGAATTTTAAATTTAATGTTTGTTATAAATTCTACTTGGGGTTAGCATTTTCTTAAAATAATCTTAAACACTTATTAAAACTCTTATTCCTATTAAAAGATAAGGTCAGAAAGTGTTTTTTCCAGTATTTACTAAAAATTTTAGTTTTTGAGAAGCTTTTAAGTGAAATACAGATCATAATACTAAAACTTGATCTTCTAACTTGTTGTTTTATAATATGCATGAATGTAAATTGTTTTTGAACATATCCTCAGTAGAGTTAGAAAAGTTGCAGTGACTTTACAGAATGAAGCTTGCATTAATTACAATATTGATCCAAAATTAACTTACCTAAATTAAAATCTTTTAGATTTTTATAATCAGTTAAAATATCTGTAGTCATTTCTATCTTTGATTTCACTTTGCTATTTATATGTGAAATAGTTAAATAATCATTAAATTCAGTCCTTATGAGTAGAATATTTACAATGATTTAAAATAAACATTATTTTTCTAATAAACTTTAGAGGTACTGGTATTACATTCATTTAAAAACAAAATAAGAGAAAGTTACAAAAATTATTATGTACATTGCAAAGTTCCACTTATTATGGAAGTGTCTTTCTGAGGCCCATAGAATGCCCTCCTAGGTGATGGTCTGGGCCCAATAGTAGCCCCAAGATGCAAATTCTTCCTGATGTTACTGTTCAATATCCTACCTTCTTTCTGTATTTTTGGTTATTTTATAAACCTGTTCCCTCTTCCTAACAACAACTTCTCTAGGCATAAATTCTATATCATTGTTCTTATTATTCTCTATGTGTAATAATTCTTATAGCACTATTAGTAGTACCTGTATGTAAGTGAGGGATGCCAGGAGTTTTTCCAGGTGTTCCAGGATTAGCCATTACCTGTATGTCATTGTATGATTTCAGGCAGAAGATAGGAAGCAGCTTTGGTCCAACATGCTATCTCCTTCATCTGCCTTTACAATTTTGATTTACCTGCTCCTTTCCACAATAATTCGAATGCTTAAATTGTTAATTATGTTTTGTCTCTCTTCTTTCTCGAACGTGCATGTTAGAGTTATTCTAGAGAGATCACATTTCAAACTTTTGCAAATTCTACATCCTGGCACTTCCTTAAAATGCATTTAAATAAACACCATGCTTCTTGAGGATTACTGTCTTTTAAAAATAATATCTCCTTTCTTTTCTCTATCTTTTTTTTTTTGGTACTGGGAATCAAACTCAGGACCTTATACTTGCCAGGCAGTTGCTCATACCACTGACTATATCCTTGGCTCCAATATAACCTTTTTATCCCTGATGTCAGCATAGTGTGACAGTTAACATTCCTAAATTTAAATACCAACATATTAATAAAATAACAATAATGTTTTAATAAAAAGTAGTAATTCAACAGTATCATTTAAGTGCAGTCACTAAATAAGTAATATTTTATGTGAGCATTTTGCATTTACATTTATATTCAGCCATAAAATTGTATAAACCTGAACATTTATCAAAATATATTTTATTTTTGGAATATAGTCAGTATGATGCAAATTAATCTCCAATTCTATAAATGAAACATATAGATTTATTCTTATTTGGTCATAAACATTAAAGTAGAACAAAGAAGAAAATGTATTTTTCAGATAATCCTATGATTTTAAGAGACTTGAAATCTAGCTAAGAGACTGACTAGTTTTAAAAAGATGATCTAAAAAATAACAAAGAAAAAGTGAGTTAAGCTTTTTGAGTTAATTAGCAACAATAGTTAATCTTAAAAAAATAAGATTTCTGATTTAGAATGTGGCTAACCTTTCTTCTTAATTCTCATGATAACAAATTCGGGTAACATGCTAAGAATTTTTACTTATGTGTGTGAATAAATACCACCTTCAATTTGTAACAAAGGATGTAAACTTACACAAAATCATAAGTTATCTCAGATCTTGGTCTCACATTATGAAATTATAATTTTCATTTTTTTCTACTATGAATGAATTTTTATCTATAGTACGTTGCTATGAAAACAAAATGAAACATGAATAAAGATTTGAGGAGACAGATCAAACCTGCTGTAACTTTGGAAATGGTATCACTAAGAAGGACAAAAAGGAAAATTTTTCTGATATCACAATAATAATAACTACTGAAGGATACTGCTTGCATTTACAGAATTTTGCAATCTATATTGTAACTTCCTGTTAAAGACATCAATATGTTGTAAAACGTGTCTATTTCTATAATTCTACTTTGCTTCTATAAAAGAAATTACAGGTCTTTGTATTGTTTTCCTAGTAGACTTAATACAGACAATTTATTTTGGTTTTTCCTTGGTCTGCTACCAATATTATACGATAAAATTTCATTCTATTTTGGAATCACGTAAGATAATACATGGGAGCAGAAATTTCAGATTTAAATATAGGAGGTAGGAGAAAAGCATTCAGGGCAGGTTTCAGAGGAAGTAGTTGAAGATGCTTGGTATTTACATGTGAAACACACATGGCATGACACATAGAGGATGACACACATGCAATTCACAGAATAATAAAGTAGAAAACTGTCTTTTTTTATTCAACTAAAGAGAAGAGTAAAAATGGAACAGAAAAAGAAGTTAAGGTCAGAGAGATAAGACTTGTACTATATCTACTGATTTAAATTTGATCTTAAAAGTGAGAAATTAAAACAAGGTATGATGGTGAGGTATGGTGATATATACCTGTAATTCTAGCACTTGGGAGGCTGAGACAGGAAGGTTGCCATGAGTTCAAGGCCAGCCTGCCAGCCTAGACTACATAAGCTAGTTGAAGTCTAGCCTGTATCACATAGTGAGACACTGTCTCAAAAAAAAAAAGTGAAGAATTAAGGGCAGAATATGGTGATACACATCTATAATCCCAACACTTAGGAAGCTGGGGCAAGAGGATCTATGTGAATCAAGGCTTAAAAAAAAAAACTGTCTCAAAAAATAAAAATAAAAAAATAAAAAAAAACTGTGGAGGATTAAACAGATTTTTGACATGATGGAATATATCATATTATGCAAAGTCCATAACACAGTGCTTTTTCAAGTCTTTTAGTCTATGTTCTTCTTTACTTGGCTATTACCTTACTATTCCTGTCCTGTGAGCTGACTCTTACATGTATCTACTACTACTACTCTCCTGTGCCTCCTGCTGACTGCCAATACAGGTGACATCTCCACTTGTCTTATATTTGCAATGTCTCCTCAAGAGGCTTAGATTTGTCACAACTCAAGAAGCTATTGTTAAAATAAATGAATGTTTATTCATCACATCTTTACTAAAGTTAAATAGAGTATGTAAGGTTATTTAAAAGAATATATATTCACAATGGAAAATATTTAATTGAAGTGTGGGTTATTTATATTAATAAAATAATATTTATGTATAAATATTGTATATTAATTAAATTCAGCCCTAAAGTGTATAAAAATAATTTAAAATGGATGTTATATCCTGTACCAATCATTTTATCATAATTTTATTGCAAGTTGTTTGGGGATAGGAGCTAGCTTTGATTCTCTGTAACTTCAGAAATACCAAGTAGAAGTGCTTTATTCATGCTGCAATTAAATAAGTATTTACTCAATTTAATTAATTAAATATATGTAAGTTACCTAAATACATCACTGGAATAAATAATATACCCAAATATCATATAACTTTTGTTGTTTCAACTTTTGTATCTACTTTTATTCTTATCAAAGTGTAGACCAAATACTTAAAACCCAATTATGGACTATTGTACCATTCACTCTAAACTTACAGAAAATTTACCAAATCAGAATATCAGATACATAAAACAGTTAATTCATACTAGCTCTATTTCAGTTAAGGTTTGAGTCTGGATGCCCCCCCTCAAAGCCTCCTGCAGTCATGGAGGTGGGTTTCTAGAGTTTGTGAATGACTCATGGTCTAATGATAGGATTATGGATGTGAGTGTGACACTCTAGTGAGTGTGGTCTACACACATTATAAAAGACAGAAAGAGTCTTCTTTCCATACTCCCCTTTTGCTCTTGATGCTTGTGCTGTTTTCCACCACCATGAACTGTTGCCCCTCTGTCATATGCCACTCTACCATGAAGCCAGCTGATTATGGACTTAAACCTCCACAAACTGTGAGCTAAACAAAACTTTCTTTCCTAATTTTGGAGGTCAGGTATTTTGTTTCAGCAACAACAACAAAAAAAGTAACCAAGACAATTTTTATGTCACTGTATGAATTTAAATTGTCAATCAGAGAAAAAATAGTATGTAAAATTTGCAAAATTTGCATGCTGTGGCCATTGTTTTTAGTATTTTATTCAATTATATTTAAATGACACTGTTGCTGGCTCAATTAGTCTAGGAAATACATGAAAATCTATATTATGCTCATAATTTTCAAATAACCCTTTCCTTATAAAGGAAACACTCAAAACAAAAACTCAAAACTCTGGTTCATTCATCAAGTCAATTTGAAGGATTAATTTCTCTTCTGAAAATAACAAATATTGTTATCTTACAGTGAACATGACATTATCCCAGCAAGTAGAATAAAGGTATATGAATTTTATCCTTTACAGGTGCCACTTGATGTTTGACCAGACATTATAAGGTAGGTAATCTTTTAGTATGTAACCCTTTGTCTTAAATTAAAAAGCAAGGCTAGATTAACAATATTCTTGGTATCACTCAGAATATCTAATTTTGATATTGTGAAGATGGTAAAATTGAATACAATTTACACAGGTAAAAACCTATCTTGTAAATGCTTAGTTAGGCAAAGCAGTGATATGACTTGCAAATAGGAACTGAGCAAACTGTGGATACTAAAGTATTATTCATTAAACACCATAGTCTCCTTTTCCCCAATCCATAGCTTTTGTGTCTGTCATTTCAATTACTTATTTTAACCACTGTTCAAAAAGGGTAAATGAAAAATTGTATAAATAAACAGCTCTTAAGTTTTAAATTGCATGAATGCTCTCTCGAGTGGAGTAATGCATCTTCTCTCTCTCTCTCCTGCCTATAAAGTTGACCATCTTTCAATCCAGGGCATCCATACTGTATACAACTGCAACCCATACTCATTAGTCATGCAGGAGCCATCTCAGCTATCAAAGTGATGTGATACTCCAATGCTTGTGTTTCAGTACTTCTTTGATTGTTTAACAATGGCCCCAAAGTGGAAGATTACAGCTACTGACTTTGAGTATATTGCTATAACTGTTCTATTTAATTATTACTAATCTTTAAATATATCTAATATATAAATTAAAATTTATTATAAATATGCATTGAAGGGAAGATAAAAGGATAGTATACATAGGATGTACTACTATTTGAGATCTCAGGCATATACTAAGGATATTGAACATAGTATAAATAGATCAGGAACACTACAATAATGAATACAATGACTTAAAACACTTCAGCCATGGTAATCATAATATATTGACAAACAGAGGTCAGACAACATGTATTTAGTACAGAACCATCTTCCATGGAAAATATTTGAATATTAGACAATGAATTAGTTAATATTAAAGGACTTTAACGATAGTGATTAAAACAAAAATTGATGCTTTTCTCTAATCAGCACTATCAATCAGTATCACTAGTAACCATTTCCGATTGTTTTTTCCTCTAATAAAATCTACAGAGATTATGGACATGGAGTGGAGGAGAAAGCTTTTGAACATAGCTTCTCAAGGTACAAGTTCTGGTCCTACTAGTTATTGAGGAACTAGAAGTGGAGAAGGATTAATTTTTTAAATCTATATTGGCCTTGAAGTTCTGGTATGAAAAAGTAAGTATAACTCAACAAAAATTGCATGATGTTGTTACGATTAAAATTGTATATATAGAATAGTATGATTTCATGGCTTTAAAAATGCTCAAGTGTTAAGTCACATTAACTCCTGTTTAAAATGACTATCAATACAACTATTATTTAAATTTTATTCAAAATGTGTTTGACTTTTCTCAGAAGAAATATAAATGACCAATAAATACATGGGAAAATATATGATTGCTGGTTATTAGAGAAATAATAATTAAAACAACACTGAAATTTCATCCTACTCCAGCAAGAATGGCAATCATAAAGAGATCAAATAATAACAAATACTGGCAAGGCTGTGATGCAAAAAGAACCCTCCTATATTGTTGTTGGGAATGTGAACTATTGGAACCATTATGGAAATAACTTGTAGAGAGTCCTCAAAAAACTAAAGGAGAAATTGCATTTGTCTAAGCTATCCTCCAACTAGGGATCTTCCTGATGCCTTAAGGCATCATATTTCAACTATACATATGCAACAATATTTGATACTCTTGGAAAAATCGTATGTATTTTATGTTCAACAAGCAAATGGATAAAGAAAATGTGTTATCTATACATAATGGAATACTACTACTTGGCCATAAATGTAGAAAATTTGAGTCATTTGTAGGAAAATGGATACATCATTAAAACACAAAGCTAAGTGAAATAGGCACACAGTTATTAATCTATGATTTCTTTCATATGAGAAATTCAAAGTATAAATAAAGAGCAAAATGAAAGACAGTTAAAAGGAAACTGGGAGGTATATCTTTGCAAATGGAAAGGGGACCAGGAGACAAAGAGTAGGGTGAGGGAGAAAGGAAGAGAACATAAAGAGAATTAAATTGTGTCATGTACTTGAGCTAGCTACTCATAATGAATATAACAACTATATATCACAAACATGAACTAAAAGACAATGAAAATGGGGGAAAGACACATAGAAATAGAGGAAGGGAGAATGGAAGAGAGAGGAAGTAGAATAAAAAGAATTAAGGTACATTAAATATATATACCTCTTCCCTAAGATGAATGCAAGCATTATGTACTTCAAGCATGCATATTAAAAAAAATTTAAATCTTGGATACCAAGAAAAAATACAAAGCATGTACACTGTTTTTACACGACTATGATCAAAGTCATATTAAACAAAAACCTGAGTTTTCTGTTGTTGCTGACAAAAGACCTTTCCATTCTTGCAAATGTTA
>RJWT010000502.1:39408-66085 GCA_004365215.1 Cuniculus paca
GTCAGACAGGGCCAGGTCCTCCATGGAGCCAATGCAAAAACCTAGATACCCTGCAACTGTAAAGGAGAAAAGCACCTCCTGCTGTGGGCCGGTCCTGGGACAACAGATCAAACAAATGCACCCACTTCCTGAGGACTGGTATTCTAAATAGGTCCTTAGCTCCCTAAGGAAGCCAGAGTCACCTGTCTCGACCCCCTAGGGAAGAGTCACTGTTCCTTAAACATGCTCGTTGGCTACGTGACTCGCTTCCCCATTTGTCCCGGACTTAATCAATTTTACCTGAGCAATTAACCTTATTGGTTAACCATAGTTCTGTCCCACCTTATGCCCACCTTAGGAATTCCCATTCCCCCCCACCTTGGACCCATCTACTCTATAAAAAGTCCCTAAAATGACAGAGTCTTTGGCAACCCGCTCGGGACCCCTTCTGTCTCTCTGACAGAAGCTTTCTTTCTTTCCCCCAATAAATATATTCTGCTCTTAACCTCCATTGTTCCTAAAATTCATTCTTCGATTTTAGAGAACATGAACTCATACCAGACATAGTGGGTTGGGAGTTTCATTCCCCTGTATCACAAACATGCTCAATTCAAGACATCAGTAGCATTTGCCATGGACTCTAATAGTGATGCTGTACATACAGCTATACCTATGGCTTTGTTTCCCTCAAATCTGTTTTCCTAGAGGCACTAGCGTCATCTCCCAGTAAAGAAAATATTACATGATGATAGCCTATGAAAAGGTGAATGAGTAATGACATGGATAGGAAGTGTAGAACTGGACCCAAATATAGAAGAAATACACGATACAATAAATTTAACTCAGATTATTGATGAAAAGATGAATTGCTCAATAAATCATTTGGGACTACAAAATGACTGAAAATTGGACTGTACACGTTCTATGTAAACTAGGCAGTCATAAATATAGAAAAAGTTTAATTTTACAATATGAATCTGCAAAAGTACTAGTAGAAAAATAGTGTAATTATAGCCTGATATCAATATATGAATAGAAAAATGAAAAAAAACTATGAATACAAAATTTACAAAAAAATGTAATTGCCCTTAAATGAAATATGCTGAAGTAGTGTACGCTTACAATAATATATATCAAAACTAAAAATTATTTTTTTAACCTATCAAGTTGACAGAAACTGTAAATGATATTACACACAAATATGAGACTTTACAGAATTAGGTGTTCTTAACTATTGTAGCTGGAATTACAGATCATCTTTAAGTTTTATAGAAGGCAACTTGGCATTTATCTTGACATCTAGAATTGCATATACACTTATCTTGCTACTGGGATTTTACCCTACTGATATACTTGCAAACATTCAAAGCATTGCATGTTCCATATATTTACCTTTCCATTTCTAGTATAAGAGAATGAAATTTAAAAAATCTGTCAAAAGTGGAATTCTTAAACAAAATTACATATTTACGAAGAAGTATCTAGCTGAGAAAAAGAATTTGAGGAAATTATCCAATATTCTTAACAAAAAAAAAGAAAACAAAAACAGCAAGAAGAGTGTATTCACTCATATTTTTAGAAATGCATCCTGAAAATCTGCAAATCTGCAACAAATTAATAAAACAAATGTGCCTCAGAGGAATGAAAAGATGCAGTTGTATTAGTAATTGTACTAGTAAAATTTTTAACTTTTCTTTCTGTGTCTGCAAGAGTATTATCAAAAACCACAGTGTGTTTAAATTTTTCAAAAATGATTATAATAAAAGATTAATGTTTATTCCTCTCAAAATATGCCTCCTCACTTCCAACACATTCATCCCATCATTGGTGCCAGTTTTTGAAGCAGTTCTAGAAGTCTTCCTTCACAAGTGCCTTTATTTTTGCTTTTCGGTTGCCCCAGTGTCCTGAATCCCTTCAAACTCTTTTACCTTCCATTCATTCTGGCTTTGAAGAAAAGTCATGTGTTGCATGCCAGATCCTACGAATAAGTTGGATGAAGGCATGCCATAATATTTTTATGAGCCTTTTGGTTACATGACAGCAGCAGCATTCACTGCATTTTTGATCACACTTCATAAAGACATTCAAGGGGATTAACAACAATATGTCTTTTACTGTAATAACTTTTAAAATTCAAAGGAGTAATCTTTGTGATCTCTCCTTTTATTTGCATATGCATTTATGTCAATGTGAATCATGAATATATATAGTTATATATATTTACATTACATTTATATTTTAATAAATGCCCATACACTGATAGATGGTTTCAAAACTTAGAGACATTCCATTTTACTAATAATATCCATGATTTTTTTTGAAGAGTTTTTCTCTATCTCTCAGCCACAATGCTTTTCAGTAATAAACTGAAAATATGCATCTGATGTTTTTCACTTTTTCCACCAGGACAGAGCAACCGATATTCTTCTGTTTCTACTAATTATTTGGTAGCTTAATCTTGTCTTTATTTTTCTCTGCCCAAAATGTAACCAAATAAGTATATGCAGTTCCTGAGAATCCGGTCTCTGATTTTCTGATCTAATTTAGATGTTTATAGGATAAAAGAATGCTTGCTGTGTTTTTTTAAATTCAATTAGGGGGTTAAACCGGAGCAATGAAAAAACTACATTGGCTCTAATAAATTACCTTCTCTCCGCAGGAGGAGCATTATCCGCTGCTTGGACTGTGAGCGCGTAAGTCCGCCCTACTATCAATTCCACTCCCGGAGCGATGGTGATAAGCCCTGTTGTTTTATTGATGATGAAGTCTCCCTGAGCTCCGACGAGGATTTCATACGTGATCTCCCCATTTGACCCTTCGTCTGCATCAACTGCAGTGAGCTGGAATTGAAAATCACAACATAAATCCTCTTGGGACTCAGATCTTCACTGTTGTGTCACCCCGCCCCCGCCCCCCACACCTCCCCCCCAAAAACAAGTAGTATACTTTCAAAGACAAAATAAAAGAAAGTTTTCTTGGCATATATGCCTTTATTTTCTCCAATAGAAACTACTGTGTTCTGTTATCACACTGAAGCAATTACTTTAGGAAAGATTTGTTTGTTGTTATTCTCTTATGAGAGAGATAAGGAAAAGCAGTGTTGGATATTGTAGAATTGCTTTATTTTAATTCCACGAAAAAAAGAGGAAAATCCTAGCATAAAATCGAGTATCTCTATAGGAAATTTTATATTATTTTCTACCTCACCTCCCGTTCTTGACACATACACACATACCACTACAGTCTGACAGAAGAAAAAAAATGTAATAAGTAAAGTTGGTTTGCTTTTATTACTGCCAGTCATACTTTTGCTCTGCTATTTTCCATCCTAATGTTCTCCTGTCTTATAATCTTGTTCACTCTGGTTATAAAGGACAAACAAGATCTAGAGTTTTACACAGAAGCAAATGCATCTCTAATTATACAATAGTAAGCCTAAGCTAGCCCAACACACAATTTTTTGAGAAAAATGTATTCATAGCTCCTCATATGACTCTGAACACCTACAGAGCTGATATGCACACATTTGTAATCATTTTGAGGCAAATCGTATCCAATAAAGAATATATTTGGGTCATTACACATGAACAAATAACTATTAATTTCATAATGAACATTTTTTTATTTATTATGTTTATAATGTTCTTTGACTTCCAGATACATATAAATTTACTGAAGCAGGTGAAAGAATAAAGGTGGATTCCAGTGAGAAATCATATCATCTGGCTACATACATTCACAGAATTGTCTGTTTTTAGTATACCCAAAAATGATACAAAGATGCAAAAAGGGGATCCTCACTTTACACAAAGTCAAAAATTTTCTTATGAATAAAGACAACATGCAATTATAACAAATTAACATGCAGAAATGTTTTACTTAATTACACTTTCTCATGTATTTCAGATATTTATTTCATTTTACTTCTATGAAGTGGTGGTTTGCTGTACTGTACAGATGCTTTTGGGAAACTGGTAAACGTGGTGCAAGAAGTTTAATAAAATGTGAATGTACACATTTACCTTGAGAAATCAATTCACTCTCAAGGATGCCATATTAGTTAATGGCTCATTTAAAGGTTTGGGCTTAATATCTTCGAGAAATACAAAGTTCTTCATATACTACATCATGCTTAAGGAAAAACAAGTTGTATGTTCTATTTCTATTTATATTATGTGTTGCATTTAGAGTGATGTGACAGAAATAGCAGCAATAAAAATAATTGAAAAGGCAAAAGGAAATTAGAGATAGCCATTCATGTAGCTAAATTCTGACACTGGTTATTTTAAGGTAGACAGATGTCACTGCCAGAAGGAAAGACAATTCATGAAATGATTCTGGAACTTATGTGGGTATGACAGACACAGACCTGAAGGCAAAAGAGGAGGAAACTATTTGAAGAAACAATCAAAGTGAAGAAAAATATTTATGGAGAACTTTTCAAGGCAGAAAAATCTCTTTGTGCATGCATAAAGTTAGAAAACCAGAAGGTGGGGTACCAGAGGACATATCAATTTTGATTATAGTAAATCACTTAAACAAAAATGTCTCAAGAAATCTTAATTAAAACTTAGCTCAAACTGGATTCAATATTAACATTCTTCCTGGGATTAAATTGGCTAAAAGAATTTAATGATAAATGGCACCTCATCAAGTTAAGAAGAGATGCTGAGGAGTGTGCTTCAGGGATGTAGGTATTAGGGCTATTCTTATTTAACATTTTCATAAATGAGGTTGGAAGGGAGGATAAGCTGGATGATAATTAAATTGAGGAAGGCACCCATCTGGGATGCATTCTAAATACCAAACAGTGCTGCAAACAGCAGGCAAAAGAAACACCTCAAAAATTTCAGAGCCACCCAACCTCAGACAAGAGAACACATTCAGGGAACACAACTAGCTCCAGTGAATCTCTTATCAGGTGAAAAGTTTAACGAAACAGAAACAAAAAATCAAAAATTAAAAAAAAACAAAAACAAAGATGCATTCTAGCTTTAGGTTACTTAAATACCTTTATACTATTTATTTAGTCTTTTTGTACTAAATAATAAAGAACCACATATTTTTGTCTATATACAAATAAAAAATAATTTGAAGTAGTAACTGGCAGGTGAGGATTAGAAAAACAGACACTGACTCTGAATACATAAGCAATATTAATATCTTCTGTGCAAGAAACTAATTAAACAAGGCATGTCTTTCAACTTCAGTGATACTATGGAATGTGTGTTTCTTTTCTAATCTAGGTTATGGTATTGGGTGGAACTTTAAATGTCAATTTTGTGCCAAATTGTTGTGAGCATTGAATTCCATGACAGCTATACAAATGTGACCAATGTAATAACATATATGCATATGAAATTCATTTCTAATTTAGAGGAAAAATCTGCCTGTTAAATTAAAAGGAGATAAAGGGTTGCTTGACATGAAGCAGTCAGTGTGGCATTTTCAAGTCACGTTTGAAAGTAAAAGTAACCCATATTTAAAAATTGCATTTAAGTGGTAAGATATCTAAATGAAACATTGACCTGTTTACCTATACATGCATATTCTATGAAGTATGGCAGTTCTTTTCATGAGATTTAATCTTTTCTGTCCAAATCCCTTACTAATAGTCAAATATACATGTGCATATTCCAGCTGTCCTCACCTTTTCTTCAACCTTGCAAAATAAACAAAATCTCCCCCTTCTTTACCCTTCGTATATCTAGCTACAATTTACTTCTCTGTTCGATTTTCTGATTCTTAAAAAGGACACAGTTTTCTGTGAAAAAACAAATAATGTAAAAAAACTGGATCAAGTTGAACAAAAACATTCAATCTAGAATCTCTACCAGGACAACTAGAAAGAATAAAAGCCATAGTTCATATAGAAATAACCCTGAGAATGCAAAGGATAATATACAAGCAATTAACAAAATATTTTATATGAATGAATATATTTTCAGTAGAAATAAATTGTGGCTTAATCGAGAATGAATTGTGTGTTGGCAATTTGGTGCTCTCACCTCCAGGGTAGCTGGCTCTTGCTTCCATAAACCCCATTTGCCATTGGAGCACAATTATCTCTTTTACAATCCATGTTTGGATGAGGCTGACACTTAGCTTTGGTGATGCTGTGAGAGTCAGAACTGGACAGCAGTGTCTCTGCTTGTTATCTTGTCTGCCTTCAGCTAGCTAAGACTCAGTTCCACACAGAATAAAATAGTACCAGGAAATAGAGAGTATCATTGATGACACAGTGTTCAGTTAGGACTGATGCTAAATTTTTTACTGAACATTCCTGATATATTACTCAAAAATTTACTTTAAAAAAAGTTAATTTTAAAAAGTCACTTCAACTATAAGAATTTTATTTGCAGGAAAGTTTTATGATTAGTTCTTCTTGGTGTTTGTATGATTATTTTGATAGACATATTATGCATTAAGATATTGGTATGTAGTGCCATATGATCACCAAAACATGAAACTATCTTTGAGTAATGTATAATTATTCATCACAATGGGCAAAGATTTTATTATGAATGTGGCAGAGTTGCTTTCAAATGAAAATCATAATGAATTCTAAGAGTCATAAAAATATAAATAAAGTCATAAAATACAAATAAAGTAAATATTTTCTCTGCTACTAGTTTCACTTTAAAAATAAATAACTATGCATCTTAGAAATAGGCATATTTTAAAGTATATAGTTTTTGTCAAATGAACTCTGGGTTGGTGACATGCTAAAACACGTACATCTGAGTTTACAAAAGTCTAGAAAATAGTGCAAGCTTTTCAGGAGAAGAAAACTTTACAAGTAAGAAATACCTGAGATTATTTGGTAGTAATAATAACAACAGAATTCAGTTCTAAACTTGATTCAAGTAAAACAACCACTGCAAGGAAAACATTCATCTTAAAATAATTGGTCAGTAGCCACAATGATGGCAGGTAATGTGATGGGAGCTAAGTGTAAGTGAAAATTGGTAAATAAAACTGTGCTCTGTGGAGATTTTTTCAAGTTTCCTCTCAATGAGAGACATTTTTCATAATAAAAAATATTCATATTGACAAATATGACATATTCAATTAAAATGAATACAAGGATTATATTGTGATTAAGAGGGTAGATATGAAAGATTTTTTGGCATAGGTTACATTTAAAGTAGGATATGAAAGATGAGAATATGAGTAAAAAAGCAGATTAAGAGTGATTCAGGGAAAAGAGAAGGGTATGTGTGAGGACAATGAACTACAAGAAATGAAGTAGAGTCAGGTATTGCATAACGTTTATGTGGACAATGAACATATTAGACAATCATGGTTTCATAAGATTATAATGGAACTGAAAAATGCCTATCACCTTGTGATGTAGCCATTGTAATATTGAAATTCAATGCATTGTGCACACTTCGGTGGTGATATTGATGGAAATAAACATCTACACTGCCAATTGTGTAAAAGTATATTACATAGTTATTCATGTTCAGTGCATAGTAGTTGGTAATGTTAATAAATGACAATGTTATTGGGTTACACGTGTATTGTGTGAACTACATTTTTATTATTACTTTAGAATACACTCTTTCTGCTTAAAGTTTAGTAGAACTGCATGCCATGCTATTTCAATAGCAGTCTCATGCATCTTGTTCACCATATTTCTATTTCACATTGAGTGACTGATATTTACCATTTAGATTTTCATATTCATAGTCATGATGTTTGCACAAGGACCAAATTGGTGAAAGATGCGCTTCTCAGAATGTATTCTTGTCCTTATGCAACACAAAACTGTACTAAACCATTCTTAGGGAAGCTGGAAAAATATTAGACCACCAAGACACTGAAGAGACAAGTAGAGACAAGTAGATAAAGATGTTCATAAACTGTAATAAAGACTTTGACATTCACTGCATCACAGTAAAAATTAAAGAAGTTATATGTTTTAATATTTTATATACATAATAATATCTCTATTCTTTTTTCTTTAGTGATTTGGTAAGTTTTGAATTGTGGAAGGGCAAAAAAAAACTGAAGAGAATGAAAAGATTTTAGTTAAGAAAGTTGCAAGAAAATAATAATGAAGGTGAATTTAATATTTATAATGAAACTTATTACTGAAATCTATTGATGTCCAAAATATTGACCCAATCGTTTCACACTTGATTTAGATAACAAAATATAAGTAGAGACAGAAAAATTTTGATAAACACCACAAATAATAAACAAGTGATAAAAAATAAAGCGATATTATTTTCCACAGTATGCAAAGGCTATATGGTCCTCTGATTTCATAAAAAGAGATTTTTCTGATTCAGATTGGCAAAATTTGGAAATTTTTAATTATAAAAACTACCAGATTTTCAGGTTAACATGTATTGATTGGATCTTTTTTGTTGCATTTATATTCTATCTGAAGGCTTAGGGAAAAAATCTTCACTTTGATTTAAACTAATGTTCTGTGGCTGCCAGCAATAGCTGACACATGTATAGACAGTTTTCAGAATGACATCACTTAAGGCATCGTCTCTGATGTCCCAGAATGCAAGAATATCCTTTTCTCTTATAAAATACCAGATAAGGCTGAGACAGGGATGGAATATAAATGAATGGTTATGAAATTAGAATCATGATCAAGAAGGTGAAGAGTGGAGTATATGAGGATCTTATATCACTGTGGATTAGTTCCTGGAAATTCACAAATAACAGAGTGACCTGAACACATTCAGGTCAAATTTAACCTAAAAATTAAATATTATCAATGCACAGTTTTCTGTGGTAAACACTACTTTTATTATACCCATTTTATTATACCCATTCCATATGTACTTGGCAATGGCAATGTTAATTGTCAGTCAACACTAGACCTAAAGAACAAGAAGGATTTGGAGAGTTGGATATTGGGGTTGGTTTTTCGAAACAAATAGAGATAATTTTTAGGCAAAATTGTTTATCTGAAAAAGAAAATTAGATAATATTATTTCTCAGCAACCTGGCATTAATTTAGATTGACTAACTTTCCCCAGTATAGTGGAATCTGATGTATTGAAAGGATTGTAGTTAGCTCTATTGAAGGAAAAAGTCAACAAGTTATATTTGTGGTCAGTCTAAACTATAACTAGATGCAATTTGCAAATATGGTTGCAACTAGTGCTCACTCAGAGGCACAGTTCCATGAATTAGAAATGGGTACATATTCTCTATGGTACCACTGATAAGGTTTGGCAGATCAAAGATCAACTGTGAGTTTCTTTGTAAGGGACAAATGGCTGATATACTATAATAATATTCCAACACTTTTACTAATAAAAATTTGTACTTAAAAGATGGTGTTATGCTAGTAGACCTGACTAAAGCCCATACTTCCTGAGAAATACTGTTTAATGACAGTATTTCTATTCTGGAGTAGAAAATGTATGATAAGTGTGAAAAACCAGTTTTTCTGAAAATGTTCAGCAAACGAAATGGTTATTATATTTATTAAAGTATGTTATGCTAAACATTTTAAACTCTCTGCCTCAGCTGTATACTGTAATAAATTTTTACTTACTCATGCAGCTATATAAAATGAAATGTGAGTAGATACTGATCTCTAGGACAGAAATATTATTTGAGAAGGCAATATAAAAATCATAAGTTTAGGGCCTGGGGAACTAGCTCAGTGGCCTAAGCGCCTGCCTGGCAAGCGCAAGGTCATGAGTTCAATCCCTGGTGCCACAAAAAAAAAAAAAAAAACCATAAGTTTAGTAATAGCCGTAGATATCAACTTACTGTAGAAAGAATTTAATTTACTTAAAAAAAATTGCATACAGAGTTGAGTGTCTTTGTCAATGCTAATAAAAAGTGTAAGTAATAAAGCATAAGGGAAAGAAATGATCTTTTAAATGTTTAAGAAATATCAGCAAATGTAGCAAATGCTATGGTTATTAATCTGTTTTGAAGTGATAATTCAAACTCTTATCAGATGAAGTATATTCTGGTAATTGACAGTATTTCAGTAAGTCTACTTTAATGCACCAAATATTACACCAAAAGTGTCTAATAAAATTTTAAGAAAATAAGGCCAAAATATTTAGCAAGGAGAAACACTTTCTGAGTTCATATGATTTATAAGTCATAGGAAATTGTATATAGAGATCACAAAACTTTTAACTTTCATTGTTATAAAATTCTAATTTACCTGCCCTGTGTTCTTACTTATGGTTAAATTGATTTGGTGCTGAGTGAGCCTTATTTGGTATTTCATGGATGGCAGTCACACTAAACATAAGACCACTCCTGCTGGTTAAATCAATTTTACATTGCAAATTTATTCCTTTCACAATTTATTCTTCCTCGACTTAATGTGAACCAGTGATTCTTTAAAGCTTGAAAGGGTATCAGGTTTCTTGTTGCCCCTCTTCTTTTTGGGATATCCTACAATAATCCAAGGTGATAAGCAGCTCAGTAGAGTAGGTGGTTGGCAAATTATCAAGGGTAATTCAGAAAGAGTTGTAGACACCAGTAACAATAAAATCATCATTAATTTTTATGACCCATAAAATTGTTGTCATTGGAGATGGATCATTGATCTTGCTTTTCCTCTTCCTGATTAAAAAAAAAAGGCAAGAAATAAAACCACAGGAAGCAAACTTTAAACATTTCTTTACATATATTGTGTAATAATTAAGAGGGCTTGCTTCTTTTCTCTGCAAATTTATGTTTCTTTTGTAGATGTTCATTAGTTCAAACCCTGAGACAAGAAACTGAGACCTTACACGCTCTTGCATTCTCTTATGTTTGACTTCTGCTCTGATTATGTCAGATAAGGACTTAATCAAATTGGACTTCCATTGACACACATCTAGTAGGACTCAACAAATCATTTTTAGGACATGATCTTAAATATTTCTTCAAGAAATTTCATATTTTCTACAATGTTCATCTAAACTACTTTGCTATGCAGGATAGTCCTTCAAAAATTAACTGGTGAACTAATTGATACTTGTGCCAAATGCTGTACTGTGAAAATAGAGAATGCAGAAGGTATAAACAAAACAACTTCTGTCAAATAGCATGTATTCCTCAAAAACTTACAGGGAAAAAAGAATCTTCAATAGAAGTGCTATTAGACAAGAATAAGGCATTTTAAAAGTAAAGAAAAATCTGTAAAGATAAAGGGTTTAGAAGAAAATAACTCCACGACTTATAACAAGTTGCATTCCAGGAGAACTTTTGTAAAACGGATTCATTCTTAAGTCCAACAAACTGAGTTTTATACAACTTTTACACAAATATACAATATAAAGCATAAAGAGAACCAAATATACACACAAACAGTAAATAAACTATTTTTACTTTCACAGTTACCTTTAAATAGTGGTACAGGGTTAGAGTTAGAGTGAGCTACTTCCGAAATTTGTTGGCATCTATGAATGTTCCTAATATAAGGTCAACTGGTATCTGAAAGTTTGCAATTGAATTATTCCTAAGTTTGGGACTTACTGAATATGCCAATATATATCCAACTTAGTAAAAGGAAAGCAAATCTTTTACCATTCAACACCCTCTCTCACCAATGGCATTCAAGTTGATATCTTTAATACCTCAGAACTTTGTGTCATTGTATTTCGATAGTATCAAGTTCTCTTCATTGCCTGAGTTCTAAAGAACCTGATAGGTTTATGAAGTTCTAATCAGCAATGAAACCATCCCAACCACTCAAGCCCTAACAAGTCATTCTTCCCTACTTACTTGGTGATGAACTCTCCAATAGTTTCAGTCTTTCCCATTTTGTATAACCATTCAATAATGACTTAAGACATTCTGTGATTATTTCACTGAAAATTAAAATTAAGTCATAAAATATTAAAATATTTAAGGATCAAGATTGTGTCTTACTCATCCTATACATGTTTCCAGGCATGTAGTTCAGTAACAACTACATATATTTTGCATACATTAAATTATAATTTGGTAACGAAAATTTGTAAATAACATGTATTGTTCTATCTATCTATCTACCTATCTATCTATGAAAATGTGGTGTTCTTATTTTGCCTTGTGAAACTTAAAGGGCAAGTACTAGGCTTTCAAGAATTCCCTACTGCTTTATTGGAACGTTAATTTTTTCTTAACGATTTCCTTTATTGGAAATGTTTCAATATCCAGCTGTTTTTCTTTTAATCAGCATACTAAGTTTGACATTGCAACAGAATTTAGTATAAGAGGAAGTTGAGAGGAAAGACTGTTTTCGGAAGCAGAAAAAAATGTAAAACACTTCCAAGAAATGTTTTATTTCTCTTATAAAGGATACAAAGCAAAGAAAGACATGGCATATTTTTGTTTCTTCTAGGGTAGTATCAAATTTCAAGAATACTATATAGTAAACAGATAATATTTAGAACTGTAATAATTAGTTAAAATAAAAACGCACATCTTACATGATTGTAAAAACTTACAATACAAACATACCAATAAGAAAAAGTTTCATTTAAAAACGATTATTGAATTTGAGCCACAATTTTCTCTATGACCATCGAAAATCATGCTTTAGTTATGAATAAAAAGGAAAGAATTTAATTGTATTGATTAAAATACTTTCTTTGAAAAATCAGTGTTTCTAAATGAATGGGAGAAAGAGAATGCTGACTGGGAACAATAAAAAACCTAATATTCCCTCTTACATTAATACAAATTAAAAAGCAGGTGTTTGTGATTACTATATTGGTATCATCAGGGCTTCCACCAAGTTTTTCAAAGGGAAAGCTCAGGTAAACGTGGTAACTATTAAGACCTTAAGAAATTGTTAGATGTTAAAATTTTCCTACTATTTAACAATGTGAGTTATATCCGTCATGTAAAGTAAAATTAAAATGTCTTTCCTCTCTAGTAGTAATTATGATCAGGATTTATTTACTAATCTTTGGCTTAATCTCTCTTACATGGTATGGTGCCTGGTATTTTAGACACCACTGTTATGGTTAATACATTGTGTCAACTTGAGAAGTTTAGAGGTTTAACTGAGGGGCTCAGCAGGGAGCCAGGGTTCTTACCTTGTAAATATCCTCATCCTGTGCAAAGGAGGACAAGGAGATTTTGTGAGTGCTACACCCGCCCTGAGGGGCAGGGGCGACCTGTGTACAATATAAGGGAGGAGAAGAGGCTTGTTTTCCTCCTTTTTGCTCTGGCTGCTGTCTTGAAATGTGGCCCCTGTGCCATGCCAACCTGCCTTGGAGTCAGATGGTTATGGACCGAAATCTCCAGAAACTGTAAGCTAAATAAATCTTTTCTTGCTTTACTTTGGGTGTCAGGTGTTTTGACCCATCAATGAGAAAAGAAACCAAGACAATGCACACGACGTTTTTCAAAAAATGCTGATTACTCAGCTGTAACTCTCTCAGGGCATACAGTATAAGGTTGTCTTATCATACATTATCAGTCAGATTGTTCGGCCTCGGAAATCTCTGTTGTAAATTGTCTTCTGCACAACAAGTTAGGAAGTACTAAATTCTAGAAGCCTAAAAATTCTGAACTTTAATTTTTTTAACATGCATTAATCTGAAATATGGATAAATTTGCACTACTTAAACATAAAGTCCTAATACTTATTTGAAATATACCTACGAGTTCTTTTATTCATTTCACAGTGAAAAAAATATTTATTAAAGACCTATGTGCCAGGTTATGTACAAAATGGTAGATTCAACATAAATGAACAAAGAAATTAAAAATAAAACTGACCTAGTTTTTTTTAGTTATATTCTAATAGTGTAAACCGAAAGTAAAGTTACAAATTTCTCTCTGCAAAATTAGATTGTGAGCAATAAATATATTCAAGATCATTTTAGTTCTAATATTCAATGATCCCTGATATACCATAACTAGGAGAATTATATCAAGAATGTTTTCCATTTAAGGTTCATTTCTATACTACGAGCACTGAGAGGTAGCATGCCTGAAAGTTGTAATGTTAGAGAACATTTGGAAAAAGGATTATGTGAAACAACACTTTAGGACAAATAGAATATTTTTATAGAGTGAAGCTTTCTAAACTGATTGAAGATCCAATTAATTAAGAAAATTAAATTCAATAGATATTTGGTAGATCCCTACTGTACACAAATCATTATCCTTACTGTAGGAGGTTAGAGATCATTAAAAATCGTTTTCCTGAATAATTTACAATTCAGCAAGGCAGATGAATATGTAAAATGTAATGTTAATGTAATAAAATATCTAGGAGGTAGAGTTGGAGGTAGATATGTGGAAGAATCTTAGAAAGAATGATTAATTTTGACTTACTAGAAAAGTGAAGATAAAAGGTTAAATTTGAACTATGCATTACAAAATTTTTAAAAAGAAGAAACTGGGATTTAAAAAGAACCTGAAAAGTTGAGAAAAAATAACAGGTATAAAATTGGAAGGATACTTTATGCCAAAATCAAAATGAAACAAATGACTGAAATGAAGTAGCAGCAGATAGGACAACAATATTTGAAAGTTATGGTTGATGCATTGTGTAAACTTGCACAGTTTAGAAGTTTAGCTGAGAGACTCAGCAGGGAGCCAGGATTCTTACTTTGTAAATATCCTCATCCTGTGCAAAGGAGGGCAAGGACATTTTGTGTGTTACACCCACCCTGAAGGTGGGAGGGGATGGCCACTGTGCAATTTAAGGATAAAGAAGAGGCTTGTTCCCTCATTTTGTTCTGGCTGCTTCTTTGAAGTGTTGCCCCAGTGCCATGCCACCTGCCTTGGAGCCAGCTGATTATGGGCTGAAACTACCAGAAACTGTAAGCTAAATAAATCTTTTCTTTCCTAATTTTGGGTGTCAGGTGTTTGTCTCAGCAATGAGAGAAAAGTAACCTGCCATTAAAGACCAGGCTCAACAGGTTTCAGCTGGGAAGAAGAACTGCATTGGGTGCTGGACTCCAGTTGATGTATGTTATGGCTTGGCAGAAAGTTTGTCTGCATTTTGCTCATGTCCAGACTTTGCCTGAGACTGAGATTAAGGATGGTGGACTGATTAATCTGGCAAAAGAAATATCAAGGCAGTCAAATGTTGAGGCCGTGGCATGGCTATCGTTGGAGGCTTTTAGCCAGATTTACACTGTGAACTAAGAGCACAGAACCCAGCAGGGTGATCTGAAACAAGAGTTTGATCAGAAAGGAAGCTCCAGTAAGGCTATGGACTGTAAAGATAAAGCTGAGACCTCGACTGCTGAGGAACAGAGAAATAGAAAAGATGGCCTGAAGGCAGTGCAAAAAGTAGCAAGTCTCGAACCTTTGCAGCTTCCAAACTGCAAAAGTGGAAGACTTTGCTTTGAGTAGAAAGCCACAGAGCACCATGTTCCAGAATGGCGGCAGAGGCCCCAGGAGGTTCCAGAATGGCAGCAGCATAGAGAATCTGTTCCGCACAATCAGGTTCAGAGTGCCCAGTGATCCAGGCATTTGACCCCTACAGCCAAGTGAGAGGAAAGCCTGGCTACTTCTCCAACTAGCAGCAGACCTCGGCATCACCCACGTGGTACTGGTTTTAGGTACACACAGAATGCACAAGCTCAGGGGTTGAGAAGGCTTCCACCCAGATTTCAGTGGGTCTGGGCGGCCAGGCAGTGTGCCCGTGAGAGAGCAATGTGTGAAGCTGTGAGTGTGGAGCCAAAGGTGCACCGGAGTCCCCAGAAGTTTGGAAAAGCCAGGAATGTGGATTATCAGAGGAAAGCTGCAATGAGGGAGCAGGGCCAGCACGAGAGAGATGCCATGGGATTGGTGACCACTAGAAGTGCCATAGGGGTGGAACCACACAAGCCCTTTGGAGCTCACAAAGTGCCACAGACTGCTTCAGATGGTGGACAAACAACTATAGGATTTAACATTTACCCTGCTGGATTTTGGACTTGTTTTGGTCCCAATGCTTTGTACCCTCCTGTTTGTAACTTTTGGAATGAAAATGTTTGTCTTGTGCCTTTGCATGTTTTAAGTGTTTAACTTTGTTTTCATTTGTACAGGGGCTTGCAGCTAAGAGTTTGCCTTACATTTCAGAGACTTGGGACTTGGCCTTTTCAGCAATGCTGAAACTGTTAGGACTTCGGCATCTCTTGCAGATGGACTAAATGCCTTTTGCATTTAGGGATGTACATGAGTCTTTGTGAGACCAGGGACAAAATGTTGTGTTTCTAATGTAATGTAATGTAATGTTGACAGACTTAATGGTGGTTCTTAAGGGTTGTTAAGCTGTATTATATTGTTCAATTTGTAAAATGATAAAAATTAGCATGTCTTGGTATCTGGAGGCTAATTTAAAGAAATATGTCTGGTTGCGAAGTTGACAAGGGGTGGATGTTATGGTTGATGCATTGGGTCAACTTGCACAGCTTAGAAGTTTAACTGAGAGACTCAGCAGGGAGCCAGGGTTCTTACTTTGTAAATATCTTCATTCTGTGCAAAGGAGGGCAAGGACATTTTGTGTGTTACACCCACCCTGAAGGTGGAGGGGAGATGGCCAGTGTACAATTAAAGGATAAAGAAGAGGCTTGTTCCCTCATTTTGCTCTGGCTGCTTCTTTGAAGTGTTGCCCCAGTGCCATGCCACCTGCCTTGGAGCCAGCTGATTATGGACTGAAACCACCAGAAACTGTAAGCTAAATAAACCTTTTCTTTCCTAATTTTGGGTGTCAGGTGTTTGTCTCAGCAATGAGAGAAAAGTAACCAAAACAAAAGTATTACATGAATATTTTTGGCTGTATGTGTTAAGGTTAGCATTACATTTGGCAGCATTTTCAGGGGACTAAAAACCTTCTCTGATTCAGTTATTTGTAGTGCAGAAGAAAATTTTAAAAAATGAGATTACTAATCAGAGTCTACTGCAGTAAAGTTATGGCACTATATGTACATTGAAAAAGAAGTGACAGTACAAATGCAAAATGAGACAGACATTTTGAAGACAGTTTGACAGCTTCTAAAAATTGTAATCATGTTCTCATCATATGATTCAGAAATCCTGCTCTTCATTCTCATGTATTTATCAAAGGGAATTGAAAATTCATTTCCACACAAAATCCTGTGCAGAGATGTTTACACTAGCTTTATTCACACTTGGCAAAATTAGGAATGATGAAGTCATTCTTCAGTAGGAATAGGAAGAAACTGATTTATATATACAAAAGAATATTATTGAGCACCAAGAAAGAAATTAATTATCAAACAATGAAAAGCCATGGAGGAAAGCAGTGAATATTACCAAGTTAAAGCAAACAGTTTCAAAATGCTACATACTCTTGGATTACAACCATCTGATGTTCTAGGAATGAGAAAAGTATATATTTGTGTACTATAGTGAAGGTCAATACTGTCAGAAAGCAGTGGAGGATGACCAATTAGAGACAGGATGGTGAATTTTAGGGCAGTGAAATGACTCTGGATGGTGGTCACAAGTCATTATAGATTAGTACAAATATATAGAGTGTAAGTAAACTATAATTTAAAGTATTGAGATTTAGATGATTGAAACCTGTCAAGCTCATCCTTGTATGAAATGAATCACTCTGGGAAGGACATCTATAAGGGAGAGGCTGTGCATTTGCAGGAGCAGAGAAACTCTGTACCTTCCATTCAATTTTTCTGTGAACCTAAAGCTGCATAGATAGATATATTTAGGAATAGAAATTGTATGAATGGAGTGGGGAAGAAATATAGGTCAGAGGAGATAAGATAGCAGAAATGTGAATGAAGAAGTCTAGGGGTCTAATGCACAGCATGAAGACTATAATAAATAAAATTGTAATGCCTTAGGGAAAAAGGAAATTGATTTTTCACAAACTCAATACAGATGGAAGCAAGTGAATAATGCAAACACAACTTCAACTCCTAAAGAGTTATAGGACACTTCACAATGTAGTGGCCTCTAAGGGGACTGAATATTTTTGTCAGTCCATATGCTCAATTGTGACAAGAAAAATAATGGATCGGTAAATTCATTTAAGGATCTTTCAAGTAGTTGTCAAAATCTATATTGTCATGTCTAGTAGATAACTATAATAACTTCATGTCTGTGCAAGGGTCAGCATAGGGTCTTTCACTTTGAAAGGGCCAACAGAAAATATGGGAACAGAAAAAAGAGAGATCTGCATAGAGATCTTTAAAGAATGATAGTACTAATAAATGAGACTTGAATACCAAAAATGTCTCTCAGTCCATGGACAGACAGGATGAGAACTAGGGAATTTTTCATGTGCATTCAGGTGAGAGTTGGACATAGATTAAAAACTGAGAAATGCTCTTGAGTTTGACATTTAGAGATACACCAATAAGCTATAGAATTTTATATGACTTTAGTGGTGATATTTAAATGAAATTCAGATGAGAAAGAAAGTTAGGAAAAATATATATACCTACACAGTTAGATTGATTAATAAATTTAGATAATTTGGCCAATGAACTGCAGAATCCACGTGGGATATTTCCATAAATAGCTCTGTCTGGGAGGAATGCTTTGGGTAGGGCTAATAATCTAATTGCACTTCAGTTATGGAAACTGAAGTTGCTGCTTTAAGGAAGTATTCTTCTAAGTTTGATACTTGACCATGCATGTCATTCATTCTGGTCTTTTTCACAGTAAGTTAACATAAAGGACATAGATAGATAGATAGATAGATAGATAGACCTATATATATATATTCAAAGGCATAATTCATATTTATAGTTGAAAGCTTTTAACATGGACCTGGTTACATCTTTGTGACAACCTATCTCTTTCTTTTGGAAAAGATAGGGATATCACAACTTGAAGATAGTGTACTCAAAATTGAGCATGAGATTACATCAGGTCAAAGTAGTCTCATGGCTAAATGACATTTTAATATTTAACAATTTTTATCTATGGCTCTTTTCTGGAGTTTTCATTATAACCTTAGTTTCTACTATTTTAACTATATTTGAATATCAGGTTAGTAACCAAAACTAGTCAAACACTTGATTTTCTGTGGAGCCAATGGGCTTAATGAGAGTTGGTATAGGAGAGGTATAGGGGCCAAATTAATCAGCCTAAAAGGGCATTTGCAAATCACAGATCTGAATCATTTTGCTTTATTTTAATTTTTTTCTCTCAATGGGAAATTTATTTCATCTTAATTCTAAGTTCTTATACTATGATTTATAAATATCCTTTTACCACATACTAGGAATAATATTAAAAATACTCATTATAAAACTTAATTTCTTGACTTTTAAATAATTAAACATTCAGGCATATAGGCTCTAATAATAATCTATCCTCACAACCACATAATTGGGGGATATATATAAACTATAAAACTTTAAATGCAGAGAAGATCTGCTTTATAAAGAGATACATAAGCAGAATAAACTTCTGTAACTTTCAAATGCCAAAAAAGAGAGCTTTGGTTTCCCGAAGGCAAACATTTTCGAGATACAGTTCTACCACATAATTACCACCATTCTCTTAGTTATGCTTCCAGATCCCTGCTGGCTGTTTTTCTGTATAAACTAATTTTTATTTCCCATTATATCATTAAAGAGATGAGAATCAGGTTTAATTAAATAAAAACATGAAAATGATTGTCATTCCTTTATGTATATAAACTATAACTTTGTTACATATGAAAGGGTGTCCTTTTAAGAAAAAATACAGCTCTCTTGGTCCATCAATTTATTGGAAATAAAGGCCAGTGCATTTATAATTTTTCATTCATTCATATATTCATTAATTTCTAGATGTTTATCTTCCTTTTCATCTTCTAATAAATATTTATTAAAGTTCTACATCTAGTATATGTGAGAAAGTATGGATACAGAAGATATGAATGTGGAAAGAAAGTAATTACATACAGTCTTGTCTGCAAATTAAATGAATAAAACATGAATACATATATGGGGAAAAGAAGTAAACCTAAATATGAAATCTGAAACTACAAAACTTCTAGAAGACACATGATAATGCATTCACAATCTTGAGGTTTATTATGATTGTTAGAAAAGATGTAAAAGCCAGTAACAAGGATTAGGATGACAGAATGATGGGATGGGATGATGGAAATGTTTTATGTCTCAATCTGTGTAGTGTTTACCAAAGTTTACATAATGCTTAAAAAAATTGAAGTCTTCTCCCAGGATTGGCAAATCACTTGATATCAAAGAATTCTCAATAACACAGCATTACAAAATTCACTCATGTTTACCCTTCTTTACAGCTAAGTACTTCATTATATAAAAATACCACATCTTTTTTTATCCATTCCGTGGTTGATGGGCATTTGGGTTATTTTTAAGATTTGGCTATTACAAATTGTGCTGCTATAAATAGGAGTGCACATATATCTCTGTGGTACTATGTTTTCAATTCTGGGAAAATACTCAGAAGAGGTATAGCTGGGTCAAATGGTACTGCCAGTCTTAATTTTTTGAGGCATCTCCACACTGATTTCCACAGTGGTTGTGCCAGTGTACACTCCCACCAACAGCTCCTTTTTTCCCCAGTCTTGTCAGCATTTCTTATTGGCTGATTTCTTGATGATAGCTATTCTTTCTGGAATGACACTCACATGTTTAAACATCATAGTGTCTCCCTAGTGTAAAAAACTGAAAGAGTAAGTAAGAACCAAAATGTACAATAGATATTGTGAAAGTGAAAGGGGGAAGAAACTCCTGAAAAGCAAAGAACAACTGGGATGGGGAAAAGGAGAAAAGAAAGAAGGGGCAAAAAAAATATATATATATGAAATATATATGATACATGATACATATGATATCTATGATAACTATACTACTAATCTTTATTAGTTCACCAAAAGGAATGGTTTGTGTTTTCATTGTTTGAACATTTTTTCTACCTATATATTGTAATCTGAGCAACTACTTTGAAGGTAACAATACACAATACCTAAACTATTGGTGATCTCTTATTACGTTGTTTTGAAAGTCTGTCATCAATTTTATTCTTTTTGTTTTACAATTTAAAAATCCACTCATTTCAGAATAGCAAAAACAAACAAAAAACATGAATTTCCTCAATATGACAAGTGCCATATTAATATATGAGTAAAATTTATGGGAAAAATTTAAATCTTTTTTGATTCCACTATCATAAACATAGTACAAGGCAGAGAATATGCATACATGAGACAAATATTCAGGCAAATTCCTTCTACTCATACCATCATGATATTCCTTTCTATTTAAAGCAAGAAAGCATCTCTTGATGGACAAATAAAATAGACATAGAAGTGAAATATTTCTAACTTATATTAAACAGTACACAGTGGGTAGTAACTCATCCTTTGAATAATTATTTGCTATTTTATCCAGACTATGGTAGATTCATAGGAGCAACCAAAATGATGTTGCTGACCACTTGGAATTTTAAGTTTGATATAAGGGAAAGAGACAAATAAAGTAATATCTGATAGTGATAAGGTTCTGATTTTGATGATAGAGAGTGAGGTATAATAGACGTGTGTGTGTGTGTGACTGTGTATGCACACATGAACTGAGGCAGTTATTGACTAAAAGCTCTTAGAAAACCTTTCTCATTGTAGCACAGTTTCGTGGCTACAAACTATGTAACTTCTAAGTTGTGGGCATATGAACTACTAATTGCTTCCTTAGAAAGGAAAGAATTAAAAGGAATGAGAAGAAAGTGGTACAGGGGTCAAGCTGTAAATAAGATGGAGTAAATTAAAAAGGAAGAAATAATTTGAGAAAATGATAAAAAGCATGGCATACTTAGGTAACTGGATGTTACTCAGCAGGACTGATGTATAAGCTCAGGGACAGAGTGCTAAAGATAAAGCTGAAAAGAGAAACAAGCACCATAGCATGAAGATTTATATATACTGTTGAGGTATTTGTCCTATCTTTTTTAAAAAAAGTTCTGACCTATTTATAAAAAAAACGATATATAAACTAACCACTTAATCTCATTTATTATTATTCAGTACATAGCAATAATTTACAATAATTTGTTGCCAAATACTTTAACAAGTACATAGGATAATGGCATTCTTGGGCTAAAAGTAAATGAAAAGTATGAAATCTGACACCGATTTGCAGGAACGTCTAAACCAATGGTCTGTACATGATCATCTGGAACTCATGGAGTGTATTTTCTATACTGATTATCTAAATATTGCTCTTTCCGAATCACATCCAGAAAAGAAGAAGTAAACTTTGGTAGTCTATATTTTTAGAAACCCCCTAGAAAATTTTACTCCAAGGGCAGTTTGGAAACTACTGGTGTTAAATACTTTTTAGGTTCATCAAAATCCTGAAACTAGATAATTATCACGTTTCTATGATTTATATTAAAATAGTCAAAACAAAAAAAATTTTAGTACTTTAGTACTTCACAGTAAATTCATATCAGCAAAAACAATGTGACTTATTTATGTGTTTTCAATAGTATCATTCATTATCTAGTCTTATATTTTCCCTGCTGCAATGATTCTGTTTTATCTAGGTAACCATTATGTAACAGAATCATCTACAAACTTATTAACATAGTGTTCTGTGTTTATCAACCAAGTACATTTAATCCACTTATATAAAAGTTAAAACTAGTTTGAATTTAAGCTATATTCACTTTTTAATTGCTTAAATATATTCAGTATTACATTTAAAAAATAAGTATAAACAGGTGAAATAAGTATTCTTTTTTTTTTTTTGGTATCAGAAATGGAACTCAGAACCTTGTGCATGCCAGTCAGGCACTCTGTTTACATTTAATAGCTACTTATTTCTACTTGACAGCACATGTTATTTGAAAAGTATACCTCAATTTCTAGTTTCCAAAACTAAACTATGCTGATCAATAAGTGTGAAAATCTTACCGATTTCACTTAACATTATGGTCTGAAGGCCCACCCATTTTTCTACAAATGACTCAAGTTTATCTTTATGGTAGAGTAGTACTATATTGTGTAGGAATACCACATTTTCTTTATCTTTTCATCTGCTTATGGACACATAAGTGGCTTCCATGACTTAGTTATTATTAATTGTGCTGCTGTATACATAGATCATTGTAGCATGATGTCTTTAACACTTACAAGAAGATACCTAAAGAGGAATAGCTGAGTCTGAGAAACCCAGAGTAAAAATAAAGAGTAAAATAAAAGATAGATGATAGGAAGTAGGGAGACAGATCTTTCTTGAAGGGGAGGGGATTAAGAAATAAAGAAACATGGGAAGGAAGAAAGTGTAGGGACTAAAAAAGGAATTGGGGTATGTTATGTAAATGTACCAACTTCACATTAAGAAGGCAAATATGTAGTGCAACACATGCACACAAAAAAAGAAAAGGAATCAAGAGATGGTTGCAAGAAAGACAGAGGGAAGGGAAAGGAGATGAAAAAAAGAATTAAGATGTTTTTGTACATGTACGAACTTCCCATAAAGAATGTAAACATTATGTACCACACACATGCACTAATAAAATAAAATAAAAATTTAAAAAATTAGTTTGAAAGTAATTTTTATTTCTTAATCGAATTCTTAAGGAGTGCATTGTGCAATGCCCATGGAAGTATCAGATTTTAGTGTATTTTCCTATCACATGGGTAGTTACCTGTATGACACTGTCCCCAGGTCTCATGTCGGTATAAACATAGACGTCATAGGATATTTCAGGGAAGGTTGGAGTATTATCATTTGCATCCATCACTCGAATATTGACTACAACTGGCTCACTTTCTTGTACACCATCAAATGCTGTTATCTTTGGGAAAAGAAAACAACAGAGAAATCATGCAAATATAAGCAGTACAGATTCTACTCTCACAATTTAATGAGTCTTCATTTGTGATTTACAATTATAAAAGAGTGCAAAGATGTTTTGTTGATAAAATGAAGTAATAAAATGTGATATTCCAAATACTCCAAACTATTTCAAAGTGCTAAGAAGAAATTATTGAGGCTTCTGTGCTGTTTTTAATGCATTAAAACTCCCAAGCACATTTTAAATGAGATATGCAAAATGATTTCAAATGATCCAACAGCACTGCTGGCTTTTAAAATCTAATTACAATTTAATGTTTAAGATATTAATTGGAAAATAATCTCTGCCTTATTTTGTGTTCAACAGTTACTTTCTATAGTCAGTGAGCATGCATCAGTCAAGAAAGTAGATATTCTAGATACGCTAAATTACACCCTAGTAATTCACAAAATGGTAAAGGATCCATTATTATGCGTTCCTAGTGATACCTTAATTACATTATTAACAATTTAAAACAGCCTGACAAATGAAATCATTGCTATATCCATCCTTGCCTGAATGAATTCTGAAATTTAATATATGTTTAAGTTTTAAGGTTTTCTGTAAATTCTGGTCTTCTGCTACAAAAGTATTTCCCAAAATAAACCTTGAGTAAATTACATAAATTGAACCTTTGTATCCACCCATTTTTCATGTTTATCTTATATTTTCTTCAAGAACTTGGATGTAAATGGGACGTTCTTTATATTTATATTTGCGCTTTCTGTATATATACAGAATATACATGGTCTTACCTGGAATGTTAAGTATTTCCCCCCAAATCATTGATCTCAACAGTTTTAATCAGACATCTTTTTTCAGCTACATCCACACAGACATAGGTATATACGAAATCTTTTTACCGAAAAGGTGTAAAATTGCTGTTCTTCTCTGTCGACTGGTTGAAGCAGGGTAAGGTAGCGAATAATACCCGTCTGTGTGACAGTGAAGACTGACGTGTAATCATTCAGAAAAAGGTGAAGTTCTGGGTCTTTCGTCTTTGAAAAAAAAATCCATTACTTAAAATGTTGAATAAATAATGCATCTGTTCATTTATTACCTTAAATTAGCAATGTATATTAGTATTCCAAAAGAAAAAAGAAATTTAAGTACTCACTCATCAGCAAATTATACAAAGATAGTGATCTATAATGTGGAATACAGAATACCGAAAAGCTAATGTGAAGAAAAGAAAAAAATAAAAGGGAAAGGTATAAAATAACCCACATGCATATATATTTGCTCGTTACTTTATGTTCATGTTTTCTATAACTTTTTGGATGCAAGATAAAAGAAATAAAAGCAAGAAAAGGAAATTGGAACCAGTATTTTAGCTATAAAATTTTGCAATTGCTTCATTTGTAGCAATAAACTGCACATGTGTATATTATTATTGTGTTTTCACCTATAATGTAAAATAGAAGCAAAATTGCTTATGTATTGTTCATTACCCATAAATAGTATGCTTGCTCTTTCTCATTATAATACTCTAAAGGTTCTCCAAAGGGAAGCATAATATTTATTTTAATTAAAATATTTCAGATGATTTTCTTGAAAAAATATGTTAACTTCACAAATGTGCCTATTAAAATAGCCTAGAAAAATAGTATATATTTAGGCAGGAATAGATTTCAAAATTCAAGACAAAGAGATAATTAACTTAGCATTAGAAACCTTCACAATTTAATTTCTGAATAATAAGATATTATTCTCTGCAATTTAGAGAAAGAATAAAGAGATACATTGAGGTGGCTGGGTGTCTGTATAGTGGGAAAGGAATCAGGTGGGCAAATAATTGGGAAATATTGAGAAAGTGAACTGTTAGGAAGACTACGAAAAGAAAATGGGGTAACAGGAACATAAGGTATCTTAATAAACTGTAACATCTTTAAAAATATTCTGTATAGTATGATGCAAAACATGCTGTAATAAAACATGATATATCTAGTATCAATGATTGAAAGCAGTTCCATATAATTAAATATGTGCTAATTTGGAAAAAAACTGCTTATATTTTAGAAATTTCAATGCAAAACAAAAAAAGTTGAAATACGTACTATTACAATAAAAAATGGATATACTTTAAATGAATTCCAATATACTTTAATATGTACATTTTCCAGTGTTTCAATATGTCTATATTTCAAGTTATTTTGAGATAAAAGATTTCATTGAAAGTTGTAGAGCTAAAACAAGTTATTTATTAATAATATCTCATTCTGTGGTAGCTTCTTTGTATGTTATTTTAACTTAAATCCATGTGCTATATTTATTGAAGAAAATAGAGATTAATAGAATAAATAATAGCTTCTATTATTCCCATAAAATCAAAATATCATTGCATTAAAATAAAAAAGTCAAGAAGCTTTGCATTTGTGATGCTTTCAAACAGTCATTTCATGTGTTGTCTCTATTTCAGTATTAAGAGACCAGTGACTGATGTGGATAAAAAGTGGGTTATTTTAATTAATCAAATATGCTAGTTAATTTTGAAAAATCATTTATTTATAAAAGTAATATATTATGAGCCACATAAATAAATATTCTAATTATTTCACTATACTTCAGAATTAGTTGTGCTGAAATTTAATTATTAGAGGTGATCAAATGTTAACACGTGATTTCAATCACCAGGAACTGAAGCATAAATGTCTAACATTTTAAGTGTTTTTCCATAATTTTGGCAAATCATTAAGCATTTAATTTGTATATTTTGTACTCTCCAAGTATGTCAAAAAAAGTTCTGTCTAATATATATTATTTTACTCATAACTTTAATATTCAGTAATATAGCTGAGTGAGTTTTGCTATTTGACATGTTTACAAACTGCTGACTTCTTTTTCTTTTTTCAAATCCTTCCATTATTTTCTACTTTACACCTTAATCCTCTTTCAGTTTCTTTTACTCCACTCAACTATAGTCTCTGCTAGGAAATGTGTTCAGTACATTCATTCATACACTCACCAC